>SJXQ01009399.1:111063-131271 GCA_006408695.1 Aepyceros melampus
TGTGATATTGAATGGTTTGCCTTGGAGACGAACAGAGATCATTCTGTCGTTTTTGAGATTGCATCCAAGTACTGCATTTTGGAGTCTTTTGTTGACCATGATGGCTACTCCATTTCCTCTGAGGGATTCCTGCCCACAGTAGTAGATATAATAGTCATCTGAGTTAAATTCACCCATTCCAGTCCATTTTAGTTCGCTGATTCCTAGAATGTCGACGTTCACCCTTGCCATCTCTTGTTTGACCACTTCCAATTTGCCTTGATTCATGGACCTGACATTCCAGGGTCCTATGCAATATTGCTCTTTACAGCATCGGATCTTGCTTCTATCACCAGTCACATCCATAACTGGTATTGTTTTTGCTTTGGCTCCATCCCTTCATTCTTTCTAGAGTTATTTCTCCACTGATCTCCAGTAGCATATTGGGCATCTAATGACCTGGGGAGTTTCTTTTTTGGTATCCTATGATTTTGCCTTTTCATACTGTTCATGGGGTTTTCAAGGCAAGAATACTGAAGTGGCTTGCCATTCCCTTCTCCAGTGGGCCACATTCTGTCACACCTCTCCACCATGACCCGCCTGTCTTGGGTTGCCCCGCGGGCATGGCTTGGTTTCATTGAGTTAGACAAGCTGTGGTCCTAGTGTGATTAGATTGGCTAGTTTTCTGTGAGTATGGTTTCAGTGTGTCTGCCCTCTGATGGCCTTTTGCAACACCTACCATCTTACTTGGGTTTCTCTTACCTTGGGCATGGGGTATGTCTTCACGGCTGCTCCAGCAAAGCACAGCCACTGCTCCTTACCTTGGACGAGGGGTATCTCCTCACCACCATCGTTCCTGACCTTCAACGTGGGATAGCTCCTCCAGGCCCTAGATCCCTTAGAAGTGATTTTTATTTTCTACTGTGCTTACTATATGCTTCCAACTCCAATATAAACTGTGAAGGCAAGTAATCTCATTCATTACTATATTCTAAGGCTTTAGTATTGTGCCTGAAACATGGAGGAATTCCCAGGTTCAGTTCAGTTCAGTTCAGTTCAGTCACTCAGTTGTCCGACTCTCTGCGACCCCATGGACTCCAGGCACTCCAGGCCTCCCTGTCCATTGCTCCTGGAGTTTACTCAAACTCATGCCCATTGAGTTGGTGATGCCATCCAATCATCTCATCCTCTGTTGTCCCCTTCTCCTCCTGCCTTCAATCTTTGCCAGCATCACGGTCTTTTCAAATGAATCAGTTCTTCACATCAGGTTGCCAAATTATTGGAGTTTCACTTCAGCATCAGTCCTTCCAATGAATATTCAGGACTGATTTCCTTTAGGATGAACTGGTTGGATCTCCTTGCAGTCCAAGGGACTCTCAAGAGTCTTCTCCAACACCCAGTTCAAAAGCATTAATTCTTCAGCTCTCAGCTTTATTCACAGTCCAACTCTCACATCCATACATGACCACTGGAAAAACCATAGCCTTGACTAGATGGACCTTTGTTGGCAAAGTAATGTCTCTGCTTTTAATATGCTGTCTAGGTTGGTCATAACTTTCCTTCCGAGGAGAAAGTGTCTTTTAATTTCATGGCTGTAGTTACCATCTGCAGTGATTTTGGAGCCCACAAATATAAAGTTTCTCACTGTTTCCACTGTTTCCCCATCTCTTTGCTGTGAAGTGATGGGACCAGATGCCATGATCTTATTTTCCTGAATGTTGAGCTTTAAGCCAACTTTTTCACTCTCTTCTTTCACTTTCATCAAGAGGCTCTTTAGTTCTTCTTCACTTTCTGCCATAAGGGTGGTGTCATCTGCATATCTGAGGTTATTGATATTTCTCCTGGCAATCTTGATTCCAGCTTGTGCTTCTTCCAGCCCAGTGTTTCTCATGATGTACTCTGCATATAAGTTACATAAGCAGGGTGACAATATACAACCTTGATGTACTCCTTTCCCCATTTGGAACCAGCCTGTTGTTCCATGTCCAGTTCTAACTGTTGCTTCTTGACCTCTATACAGATTTCTCAGGATGCAGGTCAGGTGGTCTGGTATTCCCATCTCTTTAAGAATTTTCCACAGTTTACTGTGATCCACACAGTCAAAGGTTTTGACATAGTCAATAAAATGGAAGTAGATGTTTTACTGGAACTCTTTTGCTTTTTCAATGATCCAATGGATGTTGGCAATTTGATCTCTGGTTCCTCTGCCTTTTCTAAATCCAAGTTGAACATCTGGAATTTAATGATTCATGTACTTTTTTTTTTAAATCATTTTTATTTATTTTTACTTTTTTAAAATTAATTTTCATTTTTTAGTTTGTTTTGCTTTACAATACTGTATTCATTTTGCTATACGTTGACATGAATCAGCCACGAGTGCACATGAACTCCCAATCCCGACCGTCCCCCATCCCCAACCACACCATCTCTCTGGATTATCCCCATGCATGTTACTGTTGAAGCCTGGCTTGGAGAATTTTGAGCATTACTTTACTAGCATGTGAAATGTGTACAATTGTGCAGTAGTTTGAGCATTCTTTGGTATTGCCTTTCTTTGGGATGTGAATGAAAACAAACCTTTTCCAGTCCTGTGGCCACTGTTGAGTTTTCCAAATTTGCTTTCCAGGTGGCTCAGTGCTAAATAATATGCCAGCCTATGCAGTAGATGGAAGAGACTCAGATCGGGAGATGCCCTGGAGGAGGAAATGGCAACCCACTCCAGTATTCTTGCCTGGAAAAATCCCATGGACAGGAGCCTGGTGGGCTATCGTCCATGGGATTGCAAAGAATTGGACACGACTGAGCAACTGAGCATGCAGTGGCATGTGGAATGACTTCAGTAATGCCCTTTAAAAGAACAAATGAATGATGGGAAACTTATTATTGCTCTTACCCTATGCTGTGGTTCTAGAAAATGCTCCAAAGTTGTCTCAGATTTGCTTTGTTTGTTTTACTACATAATTATTATCATTACCGTAGTATTTACACTTACTATATAAGTATCTTCATTACTTTCATACTCTATTGAGTAGAAGTCAGTTAAGATCTTGTTTTTAGTGGGAACTTCCCTGGAAATGACTAAACATCACTTCTATCCTAAGACTCGCTAAACATGTCTGATTATTACATCATTTTGAAAATGATGCAACCATAGAGCACTATTTCAGGAGACTTTTCCCATTCAAGTTCTCCCAACTTTCAATGCTTTCCCAATTCCTAGAATATTTTCAGAGAAGAGGGATGGTGAAAGTCCAAGTTCTTTTGGTCGTGAGAGTGTAGGACTCAGGCTTTTCAAATTCAAAAGCCAACATTGACTCATTTACTCAGAAAAACTTTGTTATGTGGAGCACTTTGAATGAATGAAGAATCAGAAGTTCCTGGCCACTACTAAGGGAAGAATTAAACAAGATTGATTGAAATGGCAAAAAATGACAGAAACAAAAAACCTACCAGGTAATACATCAAAGCATTATTATATTTACTTAGTTAGGTCTGACTGTATAATATTTTAATATGACTGAAATTAAACCAATCCTGACTTGCTTTTTTTCCTCACTAGCAATGTGCCTTAAAAAGTGTTCTTTAATAGAATCAAAGAACTTTGCTTACTCTTTTGAACAGTACTATGGTACTTAGTCCTGGAGAAGGGCTTGGCAACCCATTCCAGTATTCTTGCCTGGAGAATCTCATGGACAGAAGAACCAGGTGGGCTGCAGTCGATGGGGTTACAGAGAGTTGGACACAACTCAAGTGACTTGACATGCATGCATGGTACTTAGTATAATTGTACTAAATTTTTAGTATAGCTGCAACATGAAAAAAAAAATGACACAAATGAATGATGATAATTTGAGAAGGGCTTAATAAAGGGTCTATTACAAGTCTAGCTGAAGTATAAGGAAACCAGAAAAGCAACACAGAAATCTGAAGGGGAGAGGTGGCAGTTCCTGAAACTCAGGGAACTTGAGCTGAGGAATAACCCTGGGAACACACAATTTGAATTAATTCTCCTTCATTTCTTGGATCCCCAACCAGGATCCCCTTTGGTCAAATTCAATAAAAACCCAAAGTGCAAGGAAGCTCATTGATTTAATCTATTCTGACCAGCCTCCTAGGGAAGACAGAAAAATAAAGAAGAAGAGAAAAAGCAGATTATGATATATCCTTCTAGAAAAATAGCAATGAAACATACCATACACATATACACCTTCACACTTATATCTACACCATGATATTTTTGTATCTTGAAATCTTTTTATATCGGGATAAATAGACTTTCTCTTCCAATATCAACCTAATTGCAGCTGTTCCATGAAATAGTCAATATAATTCATTCTTTGTAAATGTTTTAGATTGTTTCCAATCGTTTGTTATTAACAAAAATGCTGCCATGCTTGGATATACATTTTCCACTCTTGTGAAAATCTATAGACTAAGTTACCAGATCCAGGAACTGAACATGTTCTCTTACATCATCTGCATTGGCAGATGGATTCTTTACCACTAGTGCCACCTGGGAAGCCCATGTATAGCTCTAAGCTGACATTTATTTAATCAGTATTCATATCAATAAAGAGAAAACTGCTAGGACTCAAGAACCATTCCTTGACCCTTCTGCAATCCCCATAAAAGCTGACTGCCATCTCCATTTTTGTAATAGCTATTTCTTTATAGTTACTGATAATTGTATTTATATATGTTTTAACTTCATATAAATGTAATCATACTTTTGTTGTCTTTTTAAATGTTTCTTTTTACTTAACTTGTAGGTGAGAATCTTCCATGTTGTACATTTAGTTATGACTCAGTCATTTTTGTTGTATAGCATTTTCTGTGCCATAATTGATTTAGTCATCCTACTGTTTGTGGATATGTGGGCTCTTTACAGTTTTCTTTTTTCTGTTCTAAAACATGTTAATGTGAATAATATTGCATATGTATCCAAAAGAACAGGGACCAAATTTTTTCCGAGTCATTTCTCTGGGAGAAGTATGCAGATTTGCAATTGATTGTGTACTGACAAGCCATTTTTCTAAGACTTCTATAATTTATGCTCTTCCATCAATGTTGACATATTTCTATTGCTCTGTTCTCACTGGTACTCGATGATGGTAGATGTTGGCTTGTTCAGAGTTTAGCTAATTTTACTCCATAATATCGCTGCTCTGAAATCCTTTTTGTGTGGAAGTTAGCTTCCTCCCTAAATGAAAGAGACTCATGAAAGTGGGTCAGGTGTTGCTCTGTGTTGCACAGGTCTAACATGCGAAGGCACTTATTCCATGCTCTCAGGGTCCAGGAGCCAGCCTTAATGATCCTGCCATCACTGTACTAGTGGAGGCTGTTCCCAATCCCAGTGAGGTCAACTGGGACACCCTAGAGAGGGACATGGCCACTTACAAGTCCAGCCACTGGGGACATCCAATGCAGTGGCAATTCTTAAAGTCAAATAAGTGGGGGATAACAGACAATTAGAAAGTGATACAAAAATAAAAAAAAATAAAAAGAAAGAAACTGAGATTTAAGACTTTACAAGTTTCAAGAGTTGAGATATTTTTAAAGATTTTATGGAGCAGAAGGGAGAAAAAGGTGCTGACTGGCTGTTAAGAGTGTTTAATACTGGCTCTGAGCTACTACTGACTGCCACAGGAATAAGATAATTGGCCAGCACGTCCAAGGACCCCCAAATGGATAACTTGTTAAAAGACCTCCAGAGCATTACTCCAGGGATTGACAGCTTCCTAGAGCTTATACCACCTTCCAAGGACAATTACACATTTACCACCCTGGAGGTTCAGTGAGTCAAAAGTAATAACCAAATATTTCTAGCTCTTTTGGACAAAAGAGGCCAAGTCATGGTACTTTCAGATAACTCCACTGAGTTACCCCAGAGGAACCTAATACAGCTTACAAGGTAAAGCAGGTAAAAATTTAAAGGAAGTACAAATGAAGCCACAATATGTCTATTGGTACCATATTTCTAAAGCATATCTGATATGGGTCAGTAAAATCTATATAATCCTGCTTGCTAAGCTGTTTGGTAAGGGTTAGTCCCCTTGCGCTCTCTATTATTGCATAACCTGCTCTCAGGTTGCAACTGTGTGGAAGATGGTGAGACCATCAAAAAATCAAGACGGTAGAGGGATCATTTATCTGGTGAGCAGATGTGAATGGCCTCCTCTAATATCAAAGGAGTCGGGGTTCGCAGTCACGATTAATGTGAGAATCTTTGGAGAAGACCACTAGTTGGTGTGTGGGGGTTCGAGAACTGAGGACCAGTGAATTAAGCAGTCCTACAGCCTGGGGTAAAAATTCTGCTCATTTAGGGAACCATCTACTGCTTCAAAGCTTGAGAAATGTGTCCTTTGCATGAGCCATTGTGCCTCTCTATAAATCCAGCTCCTTGGGACAAGTAAACCAGATAGAAATTCCACAAGAGTCCATGTTCTAGAGCCCAAGATTGAATAGTTTGGGAGGTGAAACTGGTACTTTGATTTGAGTCTATAATGGTGGTGGGCCAAAGAGGAGGAGGACATACCTGGTTAAGGGAAAGATTACATGATGGCCAACAGCATTACTGGAAGGAGCCACCAGCAGGAGACAGGAAAAGTACGATGGTGGTTGTATATACCTATCAGCTCCAGCAGAGGATGGCAGTGGCCATGTGAAAACATCACTAATGGTTTCATGCTTGCCATCGCTAACAAGGTCTGTCTCCCTGGGGCACATGTCCTATATCCCCACCAGGGAGCCTTCCAGAATTTTGTTGAGGCACAAAGGAGGAGTCATTTACTATCCCCTTTTAGTAAAGCTGGGATGAGGGGATGCTGCATCTCTATGCCCAGTCAGGGAGTGCCATCCCTTCCCCAGGACCTGATGTATCATGGGCCGACTCTGCTAGTGGGTACCACAGATACCTGGATTGCCATCTCCACTCCTCCCCACAGCTTGCTCATAATCCCTGCTGTACATCATAACTCTGCCTCACACTCTGCGGTCCCTGATTTGTTTCCATGGCTCTTACCATCTGCCAGGGAGAACTGACTGAGAGGTATTCAAACAGTAGAGTCTTTTCAGCAGAGGCATCATCATTATTGCTTTGATTAAATGTGCTTTAAATTGGTTTTGAAAAACAATACCTGTGTCCTTTAACATACTCGCTACACAAGTGATTGCTGTTCTTGACACTAAGTCATCACAGGATGAACCGTTGAGAGTTTAGCTAAACTCTTCCCCTTTGTGTGGCCAGGAAGCCAACAGGGTTCTTGAGCTACAGTAGTCCCTGCCCTGAGCACATACCCCAGAAAACAGCCTGCGAACCATAAATAAATATAAATCCTGATATGACGCCATCGCCTGCCCCAGCCACCCTTGTGGTAAGCTCTCTCCCCACCTCCCAGGGCTTTTCTTTGCGTGACCCTTAGCTAGGAGTTCTGTGAAGCTTATCAAAATCTCACTCTATCTGGCTTGAATTCACCAGATTGGCCTTAGCCAGGAGCCCCAAAGTGCTCTCACAGACCCTAATGAAGGCCGTGGCCCAGGTCCTATCTCTCTCTTTACACTCTGCCTTGACCTCACCATGTGGCCCCTTGAGTGGTGTGGCTATATATGCCACCTTCATAAATGTGAAATAAATTCTGCTATGACTTTAATAGGCATTTCCTGGATTTCTAATAAGATTGACTACTTACCTTTCCACATATTTATGAAATATTTGAATTTCTTCTACATATATCTACTGGAATATTTTGCTGACTTTTTCAGTGAGTTGTCTCTTTTACAGACCTGTAGGTG
Source organism: Aepyceros melampus (assembly GCA_006408695.1). Taxonomy (NCBI): domain Eukaryota; kingdom Metazoa; phylum Chordata; class Mammalia; order Artiodactyla; family Bovidae; genus Aepyceros; species Aepyceros melampus. Next base: position 118,834 of record SJXQ01009399.1, read on the forward strand.
CTAGTCTTGTATGTATCTCAAATATTTTCTAATTGTAGCTTGCCTTTTATCTCTCAATATGTATATAAAAAATCTTAATTTGGGACTTTTGCATGTTCACTTTTTAAATTAAACATACAAATGCAGTGGTCATTAAGATATTATTCCATATTATTTTCTAAAAGTTAACTATTTTTGACTTTCATATTAGGACTATAATTTACCTGGTCGTGGTTTTTCTATGTATGGTAGATGCAAGATTTCAATCTCATTATTTTGCTTACAGGTGTTCATTCTTGTTGGCAGTATTAATTGAAGAGTCCCCTCTTTCTGACTGATCTTGCAATTCATTGTCATAAATGAAGTTTCCATACATGTATAAGAGAGTCTTATAATTGATATTTAATTTCACAGACCTAGTTCCAAATATTATACTGTTTTCATAACTAGTTCATATTATGCCCTGTCTTGATACATGCTAAGATATCTTGCATCTTTTCCTATTTTATCAATAGTATCTTACCCTTTGAACATCTGGATTATTTTAGAAATGCAAATATGAATTTGGGGAAAGCAAATATCTTTACAATATTTAATGTTTCAGTCTATGGTTATGGTATACATATTCATTCATTTAGCTTTTCTTAAATTTCATTCAATAAAATTTTATGATTTTAAAAGTTGGCTTAAAGCTCAACATTCAGAAAACGAAGATCATGGCATCTGGCCCCATCACTTCATGGGAAATAGATGGGGAAACAGTAGAAACAGTGTCAGACTTGTTTTTTTGGGTTCCAAAATCACTGCAGATGGTGACTGCAGTCATGAAATTAAAAGACGCTTACTCCTTGGAAGAAAAGTTATGACCAATATAGATAGTATATTCAAAAGCAGAGACATTTACTTTGGCGACTAAGGTCCGTCTAGTCAAGGCTATGGTTTTTCCTGTGGTCATGTATGGATGTGAGAGTTAGACTGTGAAGAAGGCTGAGCGCAGAAGAATTGATGCTTTTGAACTGTGGTGTTGGAGAAGACTCTTGAGAGTCCCTTGGACTGCAAGGAGACCCAACCGGTCCATTCTGAAGGAGATCAACCCTGGGATTTCTTTGGAAGGAATGATGCTAAAGCTGAAGCTCCAGTACTTTGGCCACCTTATGCGAAGAGTCGACTCATTGGAAAAGACCCTGATGCTGGGAGGGATTGAGGGCAGGAGGAGAAGGGGACAATCGAGGATGAGATGGCTGGATGGCATCACGGACTCAATGGACGCAAGTCTGAGTGAACTCCAGGAATTGGTGATAGACAGGGAGGCCTGGTGTACTGTGATTCATGGGGTCACAAAGAGTCGGACACGACTGAGTGACTGAACTGAACTGAAGAATGATGTAGTAATTTGAGAAGTCCAATGTCCTCACTGATAACAGTTTAAAAAGTGGTTGAAATAAGTTAAAAACATTTTGAAGACATTGGAGTGCTACCAAGAAACCAAGGATTAAGGGAACAGATTTTGAAAAAGAAGTACTGTGAGTTTGAGTTGAGCCAACATTTTATGAGAAATCCAGGAAGACAGATAATAAAAAATAACAAAGAAATGAGCAGTAGACAGTAAGTCTCATGAAACCAGAATGGTGGGAAATGCAGACACAGGACATGAGAAGTTGGAAACTTGATTCCAGTTATCATGAAAGTTTACCTTAATACATTTATTATATTCTGAAGCTTAGCATATTAGGTGGGTAAAATGCTAAGCCAAACACCTCTGAAACTCACAGTGGTATAGTGAGGGTTTTTTTTTGCACTCTTCAGGTAATGACAAATATTAAAGTTCTTCAGAACTTTAAAAATTAGTCTTCCACTGATTCCTGGCCTTTACAAGTCGAATGAGGACTTTTCATTTATTTGAATCATTTTCTCCCTGTGTACAAAGTGTCATTTTTCTCTGGATGTTTTCAAGTGTATTCTTTGTTATTGATAATCTGTAGATTTATATGATATGCCCAGGCAATATTTAATTTGAGTTTTGTACTGACTCTGGATTTTATAGTAATTTTCAATAAGCATTGATATTTATATCTTCAGTTCAGTCCCTCAGTCATGTTCGACTCTTTGCAACTCCATGACCAAGCATCTTTTTCCATCACCAACTCCTGAAGCTTGCTCAAACTCATGTCTATTGAGTCGATGATGCCATCTAACTATCTCATCCTCTGTCATCCACTTCTCCTCCTGCCTTCAGTATTTCCCAGCATCAGAGTCTTTTCCAAGGAATCAGTTCTTTGCATCAGGTGGCCAAAGTATTGGAGCTTCAGCATCAGTCCTTCCAATGAATATTCAGGACTGATTTCCTATAGGATAGACTGGTTGGTCTCCTTTCTGTCCAAAGGACTCTCAAGAGTCTTCTCCAATGCCACAGTTCAAAAGCATCTGTTCTTTGGCACTCAGCTTTCTTTATAGTCCAACTCTCACATCCATCCATATATAACTACTAGAAAAACCATAGCTTTGACTAGATGGACCTTTGTCTGTAAAGTAATGTCTCTGTTTTTTAATATGCTGTCTAGGTTGGTCATAGATTTTCTTCCTAGGAGCAATTGTCTTTTAATTTCATGACTGCAATCACCATCTGCAGTGATTTTGGAGCCCAAGAAAATAAAGTCTGTCACTGTTTCTATTGTTTCCCCACCTATTTGCCATGAAGTGATGTGACCGGGTGCCATGATTTTAGTTTTCTGAATGCTGAGTTTTAAGCCAGCTTTTTCACTCTCCTTTTTCACTTTCATCAAGAAGCTCTTTAGTTCCTCTTCATTTTCTGCCATAAGGGTGCTTCATCTGCATATCTGAGATTATTGATATTTCTCCTGGCAATATTGATTCCAGCTTGTGCTTCACCCAGCCCAGTGTTTCTCATGATGTACTCTGCATATAAGTTAAATAAGCAGGGTGACAATAGACAGCCTTGACGTACTCCTTTTCCTATTTGGAACCAGTCTGTTGCTCCATGTCCAGTTCTAACTGTTGTTTCCTGACCTGCTTATACGTTTCTCAAGAGGCAGGTCAGGTGGTCTGGTATTCCCACCTCTCTCAGAATTTTCCACAGTTGATTGTGATCCCCACAGTCAAAGGCTTTGGCATAGTCAACAAAGCAGAAATAGATGTTTTTCTGGAATTCTCTTGCTTTTTCAATTTGATCTGTGGTTCCTCTACCTTTTCTAAAACCAGCTTGAACATCTGGATTAAGGTCTTAGCAGGCAATTAATTTGTTTATGCTTGAACTTCATGGTCTGTCATAATTCTCCTCACTGGTTCATATGTCTATTAAGAATGCTTCAGTTTGTCCCACTCTGTTTCAGGAGTCAGTCTGAGACATGAACATTGCTTATACACAGAATTAGAACTTCTCTTTTTTGGCTTTCTCCATTCCCTATGTTCACACACTATCTGACATTTTCCCATAAATCTTCCACTCAGAAATAAATTGACCTCTGCTTCCCTCTGTCCTTGCCACAATTGCAGGGCCACAGAAACAAATAACTGATGATGTACTCCTCACTTACTCCATTTTCTTTTTTTTTTCCCCCATTTTCAACTCTTTTCCAAAGTCTGCATGCTTTGATCACTTTCCAGAGTCCTTCAGTAATTGCCATTATTGTTTTGCCAGAGTTACTATTGTTATCTATGGAAGGGTCAATATTTTTTAAGCAGATCATTATCCTAAGACAAAAACAGGACAATCTTTCTTCACTTGTACCATGGTTTCTATTTATCTGTTAGAATTCCTCATCAATTCAGACACATTGCCCAAATTTCCACAAGATCCTTTAATATATATGTCTTAGTTTATAGTAAATGTTAGTCGTTCAGTCACATCCGACTCTTTGTGACCCCATGGATTGTAACCTGCCAGGCTCCTCTGTCCATGGAATTCTCCAGGCAAGAATACTGGAGTGGATTGCCATTCCCTTCTCCAGGGGATCTTCCTGACCCAAGAATCAAATCTGGGTCTCCTGCATTGCAGGCAGATTCTTTACCCTCTGAGCCACCAGGCAAGATCTAGTCATAGTAAAAGCTTCGTCAATTTATCTTAATGCCTGCAGATTCTGGGTCTCTTTCTATTAACTCTTTCCTCTCTGTTATTTACATGTTATATATTCTTTCTTCTTTGCATGCATTATAACTCGATATTATGTATTCAGTTCAATTCAGTTCAGTTCAGTAGCTCAGTCATGTCCGACTCTTTGCGACACCATGAATCACAGCACGCCAGGCCTCCCTGTCCGTCACCAACTCTCAGAGTTCACTCAAACTCATGTCCATTGAGTCGATGATGCTATCCAGCCATCTCATCCTCTGTCGTCCCCTTTTCCTCCTGCCCCCAATCTCTCCCAGCATCAGGGTCTTTTCCAATGAGTCAACTCTTCGCATGAGTTGCCCAAAGTATTGGAGTTTCAGCTTCAGCATCAGTCCTTCCAGTGAACACCCAGGAATGGTCTCCTCTAGGATAGACTGGTTGGATCTCCATGCAGCCCAAGGGACTCTCAAGAGTCTTCTCCAACACCACAGTTCAAAAGCATCAATTCTTCGGCACTCAGCTTTCTTCACAGTCCAACTCTCACATCCATACATGACCACTAGAAAAACCATAGCCTTGACTAGATGGACCTTTGTTGGCAAAGTAATGTCTCTGCTTTTCAATATGCTATCTAGGTTGGCCATAACTTTCCTTCGGAGTATTATGTATTACATTGTATTAACTTGATATTATATTCTATTAACTTGATGTTATATATATATATATATATATAGTATATTATATATATAATGTATATAATATTATTGTATTATGATGATATTATGCTGAGTGATATCTGTAAAAAATGGCTGAATAAAATAATATACACTCCAGAAAAGGACATGCCATGTCTCTGATAAGCTAATATCAAAGGCCGAGCCAGTTTAAGCTGCTGCTGAGCTGGGTCTAAGCTCTATTACATCCGCAGTTAGACTCGCTTCACCACATGCTTCGGATATTTTGATGGTAGGATCAGGGTTTTCAGTAGAGCTTTGAGTCTCAGCACTTATGAGACTTTGCATATCTCTTCATAATTGACAGCTCAGCAACTAACTTTCCAACTTGTAGGAGACCTTTCTCTACATTAGAGCCTACCCATTAGCTTTCTTTTTCTTGCATCCTGCATCAAACCTGGACTGGTGATTCGTTTCACTTATGATATCACACATGTTACATTGCCACTCTGCCAAGTCATCCCACCCTCTCCCTCTCCCACAGAGTCCAAAAGGCCATTCTATACATCTGTGTCTCTATAATGAATTTTAATGCACTTAGAATTTCTTGTGACCACTTAGACTAAAACTAAGCTACTAAAATGTATTTTAATACATGGATATTTAATATTCATAGTAGTGAAGATACACTTTACAAACATTTGAAAGCTTTCCTGGGTCTTAGAAGAGTTAAAGATGATCTGAAGGTCTCTACTTCAGGGGTTATTGCTGATATAAAATGACAAATGTGCCTTAAGTCAAGAGCAGAGATTGGAATCTGAGTGATTCCTTATGAAGACAAAATTTTTCTTTAGGGAGTGGCAATGCTGCTCACCAAGTAGGAGATACAAATATACAAGATTTTAAATTTACTGTATATTGATTCTGTAGGTTTCTCTCTGTCAGGATATGTAAGAACAAATGACCTTATTAATTTTTGCAAGTCTGCAATCTTCATGTGGTGTATAGTCACATCAACAGTGGAGAATAAATTAGAATTATCCAAATTCCTCAGACTAAACTTTGGTAGGAATAGAGTATAGTTGATTGCTTTTGATGTTAAGATATTGAGGACACGATATTGGTTGGGCTCAGTGTTTAATGGGAGGCAGGTAGTGTGAAATGATATTCTCTATTTCTCATTTGACACCAGTGGCCATTTTGTCTTTTATAAGAATTAGGATAAATCAATGTTGTTGTTGTTGTAGCTGAGTCGTGTCTGACTTTCTTGCAGCCTCATGGACTACAGCCCCCAGGCTCCTCTGTCCATGTGATTTCCCGGCAAGAATACTGGAGTGGGTTGCCATTTCCTTCTCCAGAGGATCTTCGCAATTCAGGAATCAAACTCGCGTCTCCTGTATTGCAAGCAAAAATTTTTTTTAAACCACTGAACCATCAGGGAAACCCAAGTCAATGCTATGTATTCATTTTATCTTTATTTGTTCACCTGTGGGTGATAGTCTACACAGATCTCCACTTTGAGTCTCTTTCCAGTGCAGCATGGAGAAGAGTTCTCATTTAGACTTATAAGGAAGAGAAAAAGAGAAAATGCCTGAAAAGTAACTGGCAAGTTAGTGATAACCTTTTGAGATAATATTGATTTCAGTTCAGTTCAGTTCAGTTCAGTCTAGTTGTTCAGTTGTATTCGACTCTTTGTGACCCCATGAACCACAACACGCCGGGCTTCCCTGTCTATCACCAACTCCCGGAATCTACCCAAACCCATGTTCATTGAGTCGGTGATGCCATCCAACCATCTCATCCTCTGCCATCCCTTTCTCTTCCTGCCCTCAATCTTTCCCAGCATCAGGGTCTTTTCCAATGAGTCAGCTCTTCCCATCAGGTGGCCAAAGTATTGGCGTTTCAGCTTTAGCATCAGTCCTTCCAGTGAACACCCAGGACCGATCTCCTTTAGGATGAACTGGTTGGATCTCCTTGCAGTCCAAAGGATTCTCAAGCGTCTTCTCCAACACCACAGTTCAAAAGCATCAATTCTTCAGCGCTCAGCTTTCTTTACAGTCCAACTCTCACATCCATACATGACCACTGGAAAAACCATAGCTTTGACTAGACGGACCTTTGTTGACAAAGTAACATCTCTGCTTTTTAATATGCTGTCTAGATTGGTCATAACTTTCCAAGGAGTAAGTATCTTTTAATTTCATGGCTGCAATCACCATCTGCAGTGATTTTGGAGCCTGAAAAAATAGGCAGCCACTGTTTCCACTGTTTCCCCATCTATTTGCTATGAAGTGATATTGATTTCACTATTCCTCTAATTTGCCATTTATTTTGATTGGAAAGTAATTTAGACCAATAAATAATTTATATTAAATGAATGTTTGTTAACAAAACAAGTACCTTAAAAACATATTTGATGGAATTGTTCCTCATTGGAGATTTACTCACACACATAGCTCATTATGAGCATATAGTTGTTTTGAGGAGCTCATGAAGACAAGACTATATATGTCACTTTAGACTTCGAAAAATTTTATTTTGCTTCCCATATTTTCCTTTGAAGGCTTTAGAATAATTTTCTCTCATCACATGAATGACACTTTTAAATAGTTTCATTCCTTGCCCTTCTGTGTTGATGTCCATGCCTTCTTTCATGAGACCTATATTTTCTTTCTACTTCCAAATTTTCTATTTTTATTGGTAGACTTATTACAGATCTATTCTGACACAAAGACCTTTTCATTTACCACTGTAATATCAGCATCAACACCAAACACTGTACCATGGTTTTCAGATTTTTTTGAGAACCGTAATTAACTAGATGCATGCATCACTGATGTTTACATGCAACAGATGGCTTAGCTGGGAGAATTAGATAAATTTAGCTTCTGTTGGGCATGTATGAGTAATATACTGGAAGGAAAAATGTGTAGAAAAAATGACTTAATTTTCCCATATTTTGAGAGTTTTTTAAATTCAGCTTTAGGGAATGATATCTTTTTATAATATTGAAGTTCCTTGAAAGTAGAGATATTGCATATGTTTGCCATGGTGGAGAACTGGCATGAACAAGTTCATGGCTTTGAATTTTGGAGCAGAACCCTTTGCTGATCACAGATTCTTAGGAAATAGGCAAGTAGCTGATCCAAAAGGGCAAAAACTATTTATTATTATTGTAGTTATAGTACATGTTAAGTTCTTAAGAAATGATTTCTGGTACATAAATGAATGAGTGAATGAATAAATAACTGTGAAGATAATTAGTAAGGGCTACTAAAGTTACGGGCTTCCCAGGTGGTACAATGGTAAAGAATCTGCCTGCCAATGCAGAAGACCCATGAGATGGGGTTTGATTTCTGCATTGAAAGATCCCCTGGAGTAGGAAATGGTAACCCACTCCAATATGCTTGCCTGGAAAATGCCATGGACAAGAGGAGACTGGCAGGCTATCGTCCATAGGGTCGCGAAGAGTCGGACAGGACTGAGTGACTGAGAACACATGCACTAAAGTCATGGTTTGCTTACAAAATTCTTTCATATGCATTTTACTCGAACTTCATGACCAATCCACATGGTGAAAATTACTGCCTCCATTTAAAGCTAAGAAAGCCAGAGTTCAGAAAAGTACAGGGACTTGTCCAAAGTTCTTAACTGGCAAATGGTGAAGCAGAATTTTATCAGAAGTTTTAGCTCCAATTTCTCTATTCCTATGATTATATCCTGCCACATCCTATTATCAGAGTTCAGTCTGGATTTGGGTGTCTAGAAGGATAATGGAAGGATTTCTGGTGGGTTATTTGTGGAGTTGCAAACTTCCTTGAGGGCCTAACCCAGGTCTCCCTTTATTCACACCTTATGAGAGAGGAGGCCCAATTATGCCTGACATTGGAGAAATATACCTGACCCACGGCAGCAGCTGTTTATCTATGCATCTATTTACCTATCTAACTACTGAGTTATAACAGACATATAAAATTGTATGATATTTAAATGTATGTGTAATGGGGTGATATGATAAACTTAAAACATTGTGAATAGATTCTCCCCATCTACTCCAGGAAGGAAGAGCCATATCTCTGGAAAATAAAAAATGATTTCAACCATCTTTCCAGCTTAACTGTAAACATCAAGAGGGCAGGGCCCACACCAGTCTCTTGTACAAGCTTTTCCTCAGTGCTTAGCACAATTTCTGGAGTATAGTAGTTCCTCAGTAAACACACCTCTCTCTCACTTCTGGAGTTTACATTGTACCTGAAAACCTGATTGCAAAGTGAGAAGACTTTAAATGATAAACCATTTCCATTAATATTAATGGAAAAGATGCTGCTGCATTCCATTCCAATGTGAGATCTCTAACTAATTTGTTATAGGTAGAAAAATATCTCACTGAACAATGAAGATAAACTTTTATAAGTAATAAACTATAACTTGTAAGTAAGTAAAGGGAACTTCCTGGTGGTCCAAGGGTTAGGAATCCACATTTCCAGTGTAAGGAGTACAAGTTCCATTCCTTGTCAGGGAACTAAGATCCTATATGCTGTGAGGCACAGCCAGGAAAAGTAATTATAAAAAAAAGTAAATGAATACTGTCTGACATGAGATATAGTAAAAGTTTATTACACTTGACAAAGGCAGGAGAAACTTCTTGAGAGTAGGTGGGGGTGGCAAAGAAAGAGTATCAGGGTGTCATTCTTTAGACTGGGCATTTTTCTTTCTGCCCAGTTTCATCCACTGATTTTTCAATCTTTTGGGAGATTATGGTTATTTCGCACTCAGACTAGCCTTAAAAATATTACAGCACATAAAATCTCTTACAGGTCAAAATAAATGCTAATATATGAGAGGACTTTGAAACATGTGAAGGTACTTCATGAACCGAACAGCTTGAAGATCTAAAAACAATTTCTGTTATTGGCTAGATGAACCCAAAGCAAAGCATTTGCATTCATTACAATAAGTCACACAATTCATTTATGTTCCATACGATTTTCTCTGACTAGGAAACTTTTGTTTTGAGTAAATTGAGGAGGGTATCTTTTTTTGAAATGGTAATATTGATACATTATTTCTTTATGTTTTTTTCAAGTGAAAACAAAAAAGAATCATCTCAAAAGTGGTGTAACTTTCTAAGGGCTCTTAGGAAGACAACTATTAACTGACAGTCACTGTGTGAAGCAAATCTGTATTTGATGATTGATTTAATCCTGACTCTGAGCACACTAGAAGCTCTAAATTGACTTGGCTGCTGCTGACCTCTGTGATGAACATGCGTGGCTCTGTCAACAACTTACTAACTTTGCTTTTGTTGGAACAAAGCCCAAAAACAGTTGATCTGCTACTTGATGAGGGAAATGAGGGCACGGTAGGGAGAATGCTTGGCTCCAAAGACCCCCACAGCCCAGTCTTTCCCGCTCAGGTCCCATCTGTCTACCCAGATGCCTTTCTCCTTACTTCCTTGCACCCCTGTGATTCATCACATTTTCAGTTTTGAAAGTCTCAAAAACAGTTCAAAAAGGCAATTTGAATTTCAAACCTTGGTTTAGAGATATATGTATATGTTAAGTTTTCTAATGTTGGTAAAAAAATGCACTCAACTCTTCAATTAGAATTTAAAGGTAGATAGATATTCTTGTAGAACTTTTAGTCTATCTCTATATTTTACTTTACATAATAATTACTAGTTTGAGTATCTTTTTTCTCAGAGTAAATGCAACTCCTCATGGGAGAGGCTTTATTTTTTTCATTGCATTATCTCCTATGCTTCTCACATACAAGGCACTGTTTTGAAAATATGAATGCAATAGATGCTACATGGAGAGCCTGAAAGAAAGTATATTTTAAAGATTTCCCATATATTCACTCATAAAGTCATGCCCTTATCTATCTGCATGTTGAACTCCCAAAGAAGAATCCAAGTAGGTGGCCAGTATTCTAGCTTATCTGGTTTAAGTGCATACTAAAATTAATGGTAGATTTCCAGTTTTAATCGTAGTCCATTGCCTAAGTATCATGACTTTAAGGTACATTCTATAGGTTACATACTATAGCTGCGATTATCTATATTCTATCTAATGGAATGATTTTTCCATCTCTTCATTCTGTTTATATGTACTTTGAAATTCTCCCTGGAACTTCATGTAGATATACTTGTTTTTAGGATCTCTTACCTTTGCTTTAGGTGGTTACAATTCATCTTGGGGTCCAAGCACACTTGTCATCTGGAATTATTCTTTAACATAGTGTGCAATTAATTGACCTTTAGCTTTCAATTTTTTGTGGCACTGAAATTGACCAATTATGTCACTTGCTTCAACTCTTATCCATTTATTAGTTTTTATCCTGTAGTATGGTACTGGACATTATATATTGTAACATAAACAATTTTTAGGAATCCAAAATTAGCAATATGCTATTCCCAAGGTATACATTTTAAATGTTAATCAAATGCTTTGAATTCGAAAGACACATTCAATATTCATGTTGGTCTTGTCTTCAACAAGAAAAAGTTGTTTTTGTTCTACAAATGGTAAGGGATTACAGGAACAAACAATGGGCAACCTGAATTTATGACAACAGTCTTTGATGAATAGAAAGATATGCTTCTATCTAAATAAAAACGAAGCACCCTTTGGTATCTGGGAGGGAAAATAGAATTTCAGAGATTATTTTCCTCATCAAATGAGAGCTAATAAGAACTGATGACTGAGACAGGTGGTAGAATTAACTAGGCCAACCATCCAATCATACAAGCTGACACAAATCACTTGAATGTACTTTTCAGGCTGAAAACATGGGTTCTGAAACCCATCAAAATAAATTTTACAGATGGTTTGACAAAATGTCATCATGTAGGATACAAATCATTTTCTGTACTCATTCAATGCATATTTGTTTTTGTTTTTTGAAATAAAAATTCCATCCTAGAGGTTTCCTTTAGCTCCTAACTCTATTAACAAGTTATTAAAATAAATCTTAGCTACTTCATGATATTACCTGAAAAACAGATAAGTACACACATCCATCCACTTTCCCCCTTGTTAGAAAGAATGAAATTGTGTTTTAAAGTGTTCTGATATTGTAATGTCAAAACATTTTAACAAGTGTTAAGGATGCTCTCTGCTGAGAAAGAGAGCATATTAGTTATACCTTAACATTGCTGACCTAATCTAGGTCATCATTCTTTCCTGAAATTAAGGTATGATAATATTCCTGACTGGTCTTACATGGTTCTTAAGGACCTGATTAACCACAGTGGTATAGTTATTCACCTAGAGCCAGACATCCTGGAGTGTGAAGTCAAGAGGGCCTTCAGTTCAGTTCAGTTCAATTCAGTTGCTCAGTCATGTCCAACTCTTTGTGACCCAATGAATCACAGCACGCCAGGCCTCCCTGTCCATCACCATCTTCCAGAGTTCACTCAGACTCACGTCCATCAAGTCAGTGATGCCATCCAGCCATCTCATCCTTGGTTGTCCCCTTCTCCTCCTACCCCCAATCCCTCCCAGCATCAGAGTTTTTCCAATGAGTCAAATCTTCAAATGAGGTGGCCAAAGTACTGGAGTTTCAGCTTTAGCATCATTCCTTCCAAAGAAATCCCAGGGCCAATCTCCTTCAGAATGGACTGGTTGGATCTCCTTGCAGTCCAAGGGACTCTCAAGAGTCTTCTCCAACACCACAGTTCAAAAGCATCAATTCTTCGGCTCTCAGCCTTCTTCA
>SJXQ01009399.1:131353-220897 GCA_006408695.1 Aepyceros melampus
AGAATGGACTGGTTGGATCTCCTTGCAGTCCAAGGGACTCTCAAGAGTCTTCTCCAACACCACAGTTCAAAAGCATCAATTCTTCGGCGCTCAGCCTACTTGACAGTCCAACTCTCACATCCATACATGACCACAGGAAAAACCATAGCCTTGACTAGACGGACATTTGTTGGCAAAGTAATGTCTCTGCTTTTGAATATGCTATCTAGGTTGGTCATAACTTTTCTTCCAAGGAGTAAGCGTCTTTTAATTTCATGGCTGCAGTCACCATCTGCAGTGATTTTGGAGCCCAAAAAAATAAAGTCTGACACTGTTTCCACTGTTTCCCCATCTATTTCCCATGGAATGATGGGACCAGATGCCATGATCTTAGTTTTCTGAATGTTGAGCTTTAAGCCAACTTTTTCACTCTCCTCTTTCACTTTCATCAAGAGGCTTTTTAGTTCCTCTTCACTTTCTGCCATAAGGGTGGTGTCATCTGCATATCTGAGGTTATTGATATTTCTCCCCGCAATCTTGATTACAGCTTGTGCTTCCTCCAGCCCAGCGTTTCTCATGATGTACTCTGCATAGAAGTTAAATAAGCAGGGTGACAATATACAGCCTTGACATACTCCTTTTCCTATTTGGAGCCATAGCATGGCCTTTTTTGATCCATTTGATAACATCTCTTGAATCAATTTGCTCTTCTCTATCTCCAGGACTTTTTAGTTCACCTTAGAACCCTAAGATTAGTAAAACGAACTTGCTCAACTGGCTTTCTCAATTTTCAGATATGCCCAATTCTTTACTAGTGTCGGTGACCTTTCAAGAATGTGAATCTAGTAATCTAGGTCACTCCTGTGTAAGGAGCCCTAGGCTTCATCATATATTTATGGCTTTCAAGTCCCAGAGACCTGGCCTCTGCCCCCTCTCTAATCTACCTCCCAGTGCTCTCACCCTAATACTTCTCGTGTCAACTTTGCAATACTATTCAGTCCTTTGGTATCCCTAAATGTCCCTCCTGGATCGTGAATTTGATTCTTCCAAGAGCATTCCTCTGTCCTTCATTTCTACCAACCTCCCTAAGTTTCAAGCTTCCTTTCAGATACCTGTTCTTTAAGGACACACTTCTTAAAACAGCTCCCCCTCAGCCCCACCCCTGTTCAGATTTGGGCTATCGAATGAGCATAATACTTTTCACAGTACTGTAATTTTCCAGTTTTGTGGTGGCATCCTCTTCTCCGTGAGGGCAGAGATGATGGGTTTTTCCACCACAGTACACCTAGCACCTAGGATAATGCTAGGATGTGCAATTGCTGTTTGTTAAATGGATGGATGGATGGATGAATGTCTTCCCAAGGAAAATCAGTAACTAGACCATGCTGGTTAGTGACACTGGGAGGCACAGAACTAGCACCTCACAACCACCATCTCCCTGTGCCAGGAATGGAGGGAACCCCTTTCAGGTTGTCTGCCTCTGTCCATTTACTTTGCAAACTGTCCCAGCCCTCCCTCCCCTTCAAAGGGTTACAGGGATGGACTCCTGGTTGCCGTGGTCATAACCAAGGTTGCCCACAGCCATCACCAACTGGGTTTGGGGTTGGGGACTATTCTAGGATGAATTATTTTATCCTAGAATATAGAATTGTAATAGTTGGTGAATTATTCTAAGATAGACCCTATGTCCTTTCCCCTGGAGACTAGACAGAGATCAAGAGAAGAAAAAAGAAGGGGAAAGGGGAATTATCTCTGAAAATAACTCCCCCTTGTCTAGACAAGCACCATTTGACATAGGCCCTGTTCATGGCCATATTTTCTGCCCTGTGGACCAGAAAACCAGAGATTTCTGTTGGGAACAAGATAAGGCAGAGAAAACTCTCTGAGATAAGAGGCAAGATCGTGAGAGAGCTCTGGTAACTCTTCTAGACTCTGGTCTTAGGAACTTCACGTGGCCCAGATGCTGTCTTGACTCTGAGTTTCCATGAAACATTCCTGTAGCCTAATAAGAAATTTTTCTTTCATTATTGGTATTAGTGTGGATAACTTAACATTACTAAAAACAGGATGTCACCTTATGTCTTAGAGCCCTAAATCTGCTTGAAAAATAAGTACAGAAATGAAGATTAGCTAAAGGAGAGCAAGCGAAAGCTCTCCAGATCTTGCAGGGGCATCAGCCACCATCACAGGTGCTTGGCAGACCCAAAGGCAGGCAAAGGAGTAGAAGAGCTTGATAGTGGAGGGTTATGTTCTGATTGGAAGCTGCTGCCATGAAGAAACTTTGTTTTCAAGCTAACAGGCTAACTAGATGCAGACATCCCTTGCGGTTGGTATGGGCGGAGATTTAGTTTTCTCTACTTAGTCCTAAATTGGAAGTGGGGGCAAAAATTAGGGAAGCAATCAGTTATTAATCAAATTCTGGCCATTTTGGGTCATCACTACAAAGGTGGTTGTTTTTGGATTCCTGGGCTGGTTGCTTCACGTAGTGGGTCAGAGTTCTTTTATTTTGTGTGTTTTTGGTTGTCGTTTTTTGTTTTTTTTTTTTAACTGTACTGTGCAGCCTATAGGATTTTAGTTGCCTGACCCGGGAGGGATTGAATCCAGGACCCCAACAGTGAGAGTGCCAAGTCCTAACTGGACTGCCAGGAAATTCCCCAGCATTCTATTTCCATATATATAATCTGGCCATTGTCCATTTATTTCAGTATCTCATGATGATACTTGTATGTATCTACCTCCTTTACTTAAAAAAAATAGTAAAAGAAACTTCTTGAATTCAGCTTGGTCGAGGGCATAATGTGTGTAGAAACATGTTCTGCTTTTGGAAAGTGTTTTAGCATAAAAGACACAGAAATAAGTATTCCAGGAGATGTTATCAGAAGCCACCTTCCTGGAGAACAGTGGGAAATGCCAGATCCTCCACGTTCATCAGGCTTGGAAATCTGCTGGGAAGTTAAAGTCAGCACAGTGGCTTTGGAATCACTTTGCCAAACTTTGTTTTCTTTGACAGCATTGCCACATCTAAGGCTTGGATTTGAGGGCTGGTGAAATGGGAAGTGGATCGTCTGCTCAGATAGCTGCAACTAATACCCAGACTGTTCCATGTTCCCCTCAGATTCCAAGTGCCGTAGGGCTCCCTCGTATACAGTGGAGACACAGAACGATGTCTCCACTAAAAGAATGCTTGGGTATCATCTAACCTGCTTTCTACCACCTCCTCGTAGAATTCTTTAAAAAAAAAAAAAATCTAGGTGAGGAAACAGATTTAGAAAATGTATTGGTTTTCTGTGGCAGCTGCAATGAATTATCACAAACTTAGTGGTTTAAGCAACACAACTGAATTTGTTCACAGTTCT
Organism: Aepyceros melampus; assembly: GCA_006408695.1. Classification (NCBI taxonomy): domain Eukaryota; kingdom Metazoa; phylum Chordata; class Mammalia; order Artiodactyla; family Bovidae; genus Aepyceros; species Aepyceros melampus. The sequence goes on from SJXQ01009399.1 coordinate 134,689, forward strand.
GGAGGTCAGAAGTCTGGGTGGGCTTGGTGAGGCTTTTTTCCTCAGAGTATCGCAGGGCCAGAAAGTAAGCATTGGCTAGCTGGAGCTCGTCTCTGCAACCTTGGGAAGAATCTGCTTCCAAAGTCTTTCAAGTTATTGGCAGAAGTCAGTTCTGTGCGGCTGTAGGTCTGAGGTTCTGGTTTCCTCCCTGGCTGCTAGCCAGGGGCCACCCTCGGTCCCTTCTCAAATGGCCCTCCGTCTCCGGAGCAGCAAGAGCATATGGAACCTTCTCACGCTCCAGTTTCTCTGACTCCCCCTTCTGAGCTTTAAAAGACTCACATGACTGGATCTGGTCCACCCAGATAATCTCCTCCTGTTAAGGCCAATTGGCTTGGAGCTTTAGTTATATCTGAAGAATTCCTTCACAGAAATCTGAAGATTAGTGTTTAATTGAATGAATAACCAGAGGACAGGACTCTCAGGCCATCTTAAGATTTTCTTACTACATGTTTTATATTACAAAGAAATTCTGAGCAGAGATAGACTCTTGAACCAGTTCTAGGTAATGTGTAATTATTATGTAAAGGTGGAGAAAAAAGATGAACATTTTTCTGACCATCTATACATTCATTGTTAAAAAAAAAAAAAAATTCCTGAAGGTATAGGGACTTCGGTCTCATTTGCACACACACACAAAAAAATCCAAGGCAGATATTCTGATTGGTGGGTGGCCTTCCTCTACTCAGTGATTCAGAGACCCCCAGGTTCCATCCGTGTTGTAGCTCCCCACTTTCCTAGGGCCATCGGCTGCATCCAACTGGTGCAAGATGAAAGAACAGGAAGGACATGCATCTCCTCTTCAAGCCTTTGTCTAGAGGAATCACACATTACTTACAATCATTCCCTTGGTGTCAACTAGTCACATGACTGTGCCAAACTGTCAGGATGCTTGGAAATAGAGTCTAGCTGTGTATTGAAGGAGAAATGGATTGGTGAATAGTAGTACTCTCTGCTTCAACCTACTGTGTGCTGGCACCTTACATAATTCTCATTTAATTAACACCACAGCCCTGAGAGGTATATTGTTCTGCTCAACAGGACTGGAAGCTGACAGCCAGGTAGAATTTTCCCACAGTTCCACAGAGTTATGTGAAGGACCTAAGCTAGGATCTGTATCCTCTTTGACTCCCAAACTCTGTCTCCAGTTTGACATATTAGTTCTTCTATACAGTGTTTGGAGATCAAACTCTTGTTTAGGGATGAGTTGGTTGAATTATAATTTGATTATCATGGCTGGTTTTCTCCAAGTGAATCAGAGTTACCTAAGTGGGTTGTTTGAAATCATTAGTTTCTAATCCCACCCACTAAAGTTTCATTCAGCCAGTCTGGGAGTGGGAGGGGAAGCAGAAATCTGCATTAAAGTGAGCTTCCTGGGTTATTCAGAAGTGTTGAAATGTTTGTAATATGCCAGTGCAGCCCGCCCTTCTGGGATAGGGAACATGAGGAGGTGAATTCCCGCTTGTGGTCTGGTAAAGGGCCCCTCACTAGGATTTTGGGTTCTGATCTGTTTATGAAATTCTGGGGCTTCTCCAGAGTATCTTTCCCTGCCCCACTCCAAGGAATGAGGTCACTGGGAGGGATTTTTTTTTAAATGGTAACAACACGTCTGAGTGAGGCCAGTTGCATGCCTGTCTAATTATTCTATTCTCTGCCCAAAGCCCACCCATCTGAGCCCTGCAATGCTCAGGCTGGGGTCACTGTTGGACTCCCCTAACAGCCTCCTTCAGATGTGTAAAATTTGAACCCAACTTCCTATCATCTGTGAAATTTCATGTCATTGGTGGTGGTCCTTGCCTGTGTAGCTTGTTAAGCCAGTTTCTCACCCTGTTTTCACTGAGGATGAAACGCTTGCAGGCTTGTATTAGAAGGACCTGAGAAGGAGGAAAAGCAAGATGCTGCCTGCTGTTGGGAGCTTGCAGCCTAGTAATGGTAGGGTAAGCCTACCATTAATGAGAGGAGTACTGTTTACAGAAGCAGGTAACATATTAGCTTATTTACTTCTTACAAACAACCCCGAGGAACTGGCAAAAACCGAGGCTCAAAGATGTTAAGTAAATTAGTTAAGATGACTCAACTAACTAGTGGTGGTGAAGCTGGTATTCGAATCAGGTCAGTTTGAGTCTAAAGCTCATGTTCTTAGTTGCTTTGAGCAGTAGATTGAAGGAATATGTCCGTACCCTAATCCCCCAGAACCTGTGAATGTGACCTCTGAAATAACGAAGGTACAGATCTTGAGATGAAGAGGTCATCCTGGACTGTCCAGGTGGGTAACAAGTGTCCTTTTAAGGGACACACAGAGGAGAAACACAGAGAAGAGATGTGACAGCTAGGCAGAGATCGCAGTGGTGATACAGCTATAAGCAAAGGAATGCTGATAGTCACCAGAAGCTGGAAGATGGAAGGAATGTTTTGTCCCCTAGCATGTGGAGGGCCCTACAACACCTTGATTTCAGATTTCTGTACTCCAAAACTGCAAGAAAATAACTTTCTGTGTTCTAAGCCACTGGCTTGTGGCTGGCTTTTGTTTTTAACAGCAGTCACAGGACACTAATACACTCTATTTAATTTCATCAAAATCCTCAGGGAACATATAAGTCAAGGATGAATTATGTTGTGTGCTGAGAGATTAAAAAATGTTTGAAAATCAGAGCAAGAGATCACTGAAATTGGGGATCCGTTGGCCCTATGTAATTATCTGTTAGTACCCCTCCCTGTATCAGGCTTCCATCATCATCACCTTCGTCATTTCTGTTACTGTTGACTGCTTAATATGTGCTGGGCACCAGACTAAGTGCTTTTCCTGCGTCACCTCCGTTAAAACTCCCGTCAGTTCTATGAGGTAAGTACTGCTGCTGCTGCTAAGTCATTTCAGTCGTGTCTGACTCTGTGTGACCCCGTAGACACGGCAGCCCACCAGGCTACCCCGTCCCTGGAATTCTCCAGGCAAGAACACTGGACTGGGTTGCCATTTCCTTCTCCAATGCATCAAAGTGAAAAGTGAAAGTGAAGTCGCTCAGTCGTGTCCGACCCTCAGTGACCCCATGGACTGCAGCCTTCCAGGCTCCTCCATCCATGGGATTTTCCAGGCAAGAGTACTGGAGTGGGGTGCCATTGCCTTCTCCGATAAGTAAGTACTAGTATTAGCCTATTTTTCAGATGAAAAGCTTGAGGTTCAGAAAGGTAATTTCCCACCTGTGGTTGTACAGTGAATAAGTGCCAGTGGGAGGTGGGAACTCAGGTCTGTCTTGCTCCTGAGTCTCGGCTTAAGCAGTTTCCTACACCATTGTCCCTTTTAGTAAATTCTTACACGTGCTTAGTCATTGTGATTAAGGGGTCCATCCTTTTGGGAGGCCGGGGCCATAAGTGTGGCCTGAGCGTGGTCTCTGTGAGCCTGAGTCCTCTAGTGTCTGGCGTGCCTCTCCAGGCCACAGCAGGCGTGACTCCACAGATGTTTGTTAATGATGGGACAGGATGACTGCTGAGCTCGGGCTGCCTCACAGCCGTTGGAGAAGCATGTGACATCCTCTTGGAGGCAAGTCACTGGTTTCTGCATTGTGTTATTGGGCTGCCACACAGGGTGTGAGAGAAAGCAGGTAAGCACCTTCTCTCGCCCCTGCCTCACCCACGGGGAATGGAGGTGTGGCGTGTAGATCCCCGTGAAGGGACTAGGGAATCTGGACTGAAGCTCCCTCTGGGCTAGTGGTGATCTGGACTGACTGACCCCGTCCCACTCTCTGTTCAGCTAGAGGAAGAGGACACGAGGCTAGATTTTCATTTCTGTTTCTTTTTTAGAAGCTGTCAATGTTATGGATTAAGACCCAGGTAAACTCTCCGCAGTGCAAGAGAGAATGGAAAATCCTTGGCCCTGATTCTGACAGAAAGCCTGGTTTTAGAATTTGAGAAGGTGATTGGATCTAGTTTGCTTTTCTCCAAGTAGGGGAGAGACAAGACAGAGTGCCAAGCCGAGGGGCTAAAGGTAAGACATCTGGTTTTGCATTTTGTTGCAGCCGAGAGGCGTGGTTTTCGCTCTGCCCCGACTCCCCTCCTCCTTCCGCAGCATGGGGTTCCATGAGGCCAGCCTGTTGATTTCTTTTACATGTGTATGGCATTGACATCTTCTATCCCTTCCAGTGTGGAATTAACTTTGTGATAATCTGTGAAGCAGCCCAATCAAAAAGATTTCCTTCATTTATAGGATTTTCTCTGTTTGTCAGCAGAGGTAGGAACCCCACTGAAGGTTTGTTAAAGAGCCATAGACGAGTTCTAGATGGCCCTACTTGCAGAGGGTAAGCGCACTTGACTTCTTATTTTTGTAATACTCTTTCCTAGTCTTCAGAGATTCAAGTGGGATTGAAATTATATTTACCAAGTTTAAGCATACTGATACCTTGAAAGAAGTATATGTAAGACAACAAAAATATATAGACTTTTATGCAGTAAACATAAACTCAGGAAAGTTCCATTTGTTCAACGAAATTTTGTTGCACCCCTACTGTTTATCAAATTCTAGGAATATGGAAAAGAATGGGTTTGCCTTCAACTTGCTCCATCTGTTTGGGGAAACCATGGTGCAGCTGTTGAAAATCATACTTTCTGGTGAGATTACTTAATGGTTTCTCCAAAGTGGAGAAAAGTTAATAAAAGAATGACAGTAATAAAAGTGAGGAAGCCGGGAAGTAGCTGGATTTACTACCTGATATGCTATAGACATTATTATTTCGAACTAAATTCCAAGAGAACAGTGCAATAAGAAAAGTGATATGAAATGTCTATGAAAATACTGTGGCATAAGCCTAGGGAGGATGGACAGTGTTTCAGTGGGTCCTTCTCTAAGAAAAAACAGAGCACAGATGTTAAATTGTCAAAGTGGGGTGGGAAGCCTTTATCAAGTAATAGTCAATAGAAGGTTGCCACACCCTTCTCCAGGGGATCTTCCCGACCCAGGAGTCGAACCTGAGTCTCTTAAGTCTCCTGCAACAGCAAGCAGGTTCTTCACCACTAGAGTCACCTGGGAAGCTGTTTTGATATTAAAAACCAAACTGCTTCTGTCGGCAGCAGCCTGCTTAGTCTTGTGGTGGGGAGGGGGGCTCCGATGGGCCAAGCACCTTGGAAGGAAGCCAGCCACTGGCGCCAGTCACTCAGGATGGGGGCCTGCGATTGGTTTTGCCAGGCGGCCACCAGGCTGCTGCTTTCCCACAGCTCCCTGAGCCAGGTCACAGGTGATCATGCCGGGTGGGGCCTGGGAAGGCTCCGAGTACTCAGAGGACTCCAGTGCTGTGGTTGTGACTAGGAGAGCAGACTTGTAGGAATAGAAGCTAGCCCATCTGTGCTCCGGGTCTGCTGTGGGGAGACCTGGGTCATGGGAGACGGTTTCCCCAGGGTACTCCGTACTTCCGCAGGGGCTGTTAGGGAAGTAGAGCCCAGGAAGTGCTGCTAGGAGTCATGAGTGGCCATGAGCAAGCTGCTGGAGGGAATGGTTGGCATGCTCTTGCTTGCGGGTTGGTGGAAACCTCGGCCACAACACTTCGCTGGCCTTGGGGTGTGATCAGGGATGGCAGTGGGCATGGGTGCGGGTGGGGGAGAAGGGGAGTAAGCCATGGAGCCCATCTGGGTAGGAGAAAGCAGGTGCTGCTCCACGAACCAGATGCTCAGGGGTTGCCATCATTTTGAAATTGATAAACTAGGCATCAGTTCAGTCACTCAGTCACGTCCAACTCTTTGCAAGCTAATGGACTGCAGCACGCCAGGCTTCCCTGTCCAATACCAACTCCCGGAGCTTGCTCAAACTCATGTCCATGAGTCAGTGATGTCTCCAACCATCTCATCCTCTGTCGTCCTCTTCTCCTCCTGCCTTCAATCTTTCCCAGAATCAGGGTCTTTTCCAATCAGTCAGTTCTTCACATCAGGTGGCCAAAGTATTGGAGTTTCAGCTTCAGCATCCGTCCTTCCAATGAATATTTAGGACTAATTTCCTTTAGGATGGACTGGTTGGATCTCCTTGCAGTCCAAGGGACTCTCAAGAATCTTCTCCAACACCACAGTTCAAAAGCATCAATTCTTCAGTGTTCAGCTTTCTTTATGGTCCAACTCTCACATCCATACATGACTACTGGAAAAACCACAGCTTTGATTAGACAGAACTTTGTTGGCAAAGTAATGTCTCTGCTTTTTAATATGCTGTCTAGGTTGGTCATGCTTTTCTTCCAAGGAGCAAGCATCTTTTTATTTCATGGCTGCAGTCACCATCTACAATGATTTTGGAGCCCCCCCAAATAAAATCTGTCACTGTTTCCATTGTTTCCCCATCTATTTGCCATGAAGTGATGGGACCAGATGCCATGATCTTAGTTCCAAAAGTAGACCTGATGCCTTTATGGGAGATGAAGCCACTTTCGTGCTCTGGATAGGATCACCTCCGCGGGAGAATGTTACATTTTTTTTCTTAAAGGCAAAATGTTCGTAGGTTTTACCTCTTTACTTTGTATTTACTTTTAAAGTTGCACTTGTTCACCTATCAGTATTATGAAATCTGATATTTGGGATACTTTTTCTATAATAAAACATTCTTTTTTGAAAAAAGAATCATACTTTCAAAGAATTTGGGGAGCCTAATGTGTAACTCTATACTGATGACACTTAAGCACATAAAAAATTGGAAGGACATTTTTCAAAATGTTAAAATGGACTGTTTTTGAATTATGGAATTGCAGGATTATTCCTCCTGTCTTTCAGTGTTTTCTAGATTTTCTAAAACGAGTTGCACGATTTTGATAATTAGAGAGAGAAATATGTCATTTAAAAAATGATTGCACCTGATTAGCTGCAGCCCATGCTCTCTGTTGCCAGCTGATCCTCTGCCTTTGGCAAGAGATGAATTTCATGAGCCTGCAAACCCTGCCAGGAAAAGTGCAATTACCCAGAACGAAGCCACCCTGGGGCCTGGCCAGCCCCTGCTGGAGGGAGGGACGATGCAGAGAAGCCCATCTGGAGAGGGGCTGCATTGTATCTCAGGGACACCCCAAAACTTAGCTGTGCCCACCTATAGATTCCTAGGCGGCATCCTAACTTAAAGGTGAATTGCTGGTGCTGGACTGCCAGCCAGTTAAACGCTGCCTTGATTGGGGGGCTGTGTGCCCGCCTTGAAGTGCAAGGAAGCATGGCTGGGCAGAAGCTCAGATGGGTTTGCACCTGCTCAGAGCTGCCAGAGAGCATCACGTTCCCTCCTAACAAGGATCAAGCTGCCTGATTGGAAGTTCAGGCTTCTGACAGAGTGTGTTGGAGACTAGGATTCCCTCCTGCTGTGTAGTCTAGTGCTGTTCCACTCCGACCAGTGACATCTGCAAGACCAAGGGGAAAGGCAGGAGCTCGGGGTCTTGGGTAGATTTGCTGAATCAGACTCTGCGTTCTAAGAAATCCCCAGGTGACTGCAGAGCACAGCTGCCTTTGCATAGCTCTGCCACAGTTACCTCTCAGGTGGGTAAGCCTCAGCTGCTCTGCAGGGGGAGGGGATCCGGGCAGGAAGAGGGTGTCCTGAGGGTCCTGAGGAGACCATGGGAAGCCTCGCCTTCCGTCATGTGGGCTGAAAGCAGAAGCAGCTCTGGAGGCCAGGCCCAGACCGCTGGAGAGATCCCTGATAAGCGTCTGCTTCTGTGATTTAGGGCAAAGGAGGCTGGGCAAGAGCCCGTTCCAGGGCAACCTTCTCTAGGAATGTGCGGGGCTTACTGGATAATCTCTCCCTGTCTCTCATGGGGTCTCTGGAGCCTGGTAGGAAGCAGAGGCCTTATTTTCATTTTCCAGATGGTTTTGGGGGGATGGGGAAGAGGCAAGCTGGGATGCTGCCAGCTACTGAGAAAGCTAGAGCTCTTGGTGTAATGGGGCCAGCTGGCTTTTGGGCCACATAGGAAGGCTGTGTCCAGATACATCATCCTTCCAGATCTCCAGACACAGGCCGTTGGGCTGCTAGAATCTCCCAGGGGCTGCTGAGAATTACAGACTCCTGGGCCACTTTCACTTTTTTGAGGGGTGGTGTGGTAGTTTCCAATACATTAAAAGTACTGGGGAAAAAAGCCTAAATGCTATAGTATTTTAAGAAATATTTACATTTTAAAACTTAATATTTAAAAACACAGACAATGAGAATATGGATTTAACACTGTATTAGTTTGCAAGGGCTGCCATAGCAAAGTACTACAAAGTTGGGGGCTTAAACAGCAGAAACTGTCTCACAGTTTGGAGGCTGAAGTTTAGGATCAAGCTGTCTAAAGGGCTGCCTTCCTTGAGGCCTCTCTGTTCGGTTTGTAGCTGGCCATCTGCTCCCTATGTTATTGTCACACGGTCCCCTCCGTGTTTGTGTCCATTTGTTCTTCTTAAAATGTTTATTTACTTGAACGCACCAGGTCTTAGTTGCAGCACAGGGGTCTTTAATCTTGGCTGTGCTGTGCAGCATCTTTAGTTCAGCATGTGACTCTTAGCTGCAGCATGCAGGATCTAGTTCCCTGGCCAGGGTTTGAATGCAGGCCCCCTGCCTTGAGAATGCGTAGTCTCAGCCACTGGACCACCAGGCAAGTCCCCAGCTGTTCTTTTCTTACAAAGTCACCTGTCATACTGAATTAGGGCCCACCCTGGTGGCCTCATTTTAACTTTACTTCTTTAAAAACCCTATTTCAAAATACATTATATCCTGAAGACTGGGGGTTCAGAATTTTTGGAGAATACAAGTCAGCTTATAACAAACATTTGGAAATAACATCAAAAAGCTAGAATAAAGCCCTTTCATGAATGTAAGACCCCGGCCCCATGACCCTCCTTCCCCCACTCTGTCTTGTATTCTACCCATAAGCCAGCCAAGTAGGCAGCCTAAGGTATCTGATATTTCCTGTGTTTGTTGTATGTGGGGGTGGACACAGGGAGAAAAGTTCTCTCCCCAGTTCTGCGCCGCCTCCCCCCCGCCACACACATGCCCTTCACCTACTGTGGCTGCTTTCTGCCCTCTAAACCAGTCTCAACTACTGTCCTCATGTGGATCCCAGAAGTTTTCCCATTTTGGTGGGAAAATCTGAGGGCTGGACTTCAGCCCGTGCCCATGACTGTGGCCAGGATTCTGCTGCCCCCATGCTCAGGAAGTGCCTAAACAGAGCCCGCCCAACACACTATCTTCTGGCCCTGAAGATGTTCCACATACTGAAAGTGGTTCCCTGGGGCATTATTCAGTAATCACAAAATGCCCATCTGGGCCGGGAGACCTGATCTTCAGACGGGCAATGTTCCAAGTCTTTTAAGTCCTGTCTGAAGCCACCTGTTATAGGTTGAACTCTGTCCCCTAAAGACATATTGGAGTCCTAACCTCAAGTACATCACAATGTGACCCTATTAGAGATAAGAGTCTTTACAAAGGTAATCAAGTTAAAATGAAGTTATAAGGGTGGGCCCTAATCCAATATAACTGGTGTCCTTATAAAAAGGGGAAATTTGGATACAGATATGCAGAGAGGGAAGCTGGCCATCAATATGCTGAGGAGAGAGGCCTGGGACAGATTCTTCCCTCTTGGCGCTCAGAAGGATTCTTGATTTCCAAGGTGGATTCCCCAGAACTGGAAGATGTCGATTGTTGTGTAAGCAGCCAGTTGACAGTTCTTTGTTACAGGGGTCCTAGCAAACTGATTTACTATCTGTGGTAACTCCTACCCGCCACCTCTTCTCTCCTTAGTTGCTCACTCTTTCCATACAGACTTGCCTTGTGCTAGGCCTTGCTCCATCCCTGCCAGTGGTGCCCTGCTGAATTATGTGACAGTCTTGGATCTCTTCAATGGCCCTGAGCTTCCTGAGGGCAAAGGCCAAGATTATGTTCCTTTAAAATATTCCACTGACCCTTGCCCAGTGCTGGCCAGAACACCAAGAAAGCTATGTTGATCTGAAGCATCTTCCTCCCTCTTTACTACTGCCACAGACTTTCTGGCATGGTTAGATTGAGAGGCTGAGCCTAATGATGGTGAATGATGGAATTCCAACTGAGCTATTTCAAATCCTAAAAGACGATGTTGTTAAAGTGCTACACTCAATATGCCAGCAAATTTGGAAAACTCAGCAGTGGCCACAGGACTGGAAAAGGTCAGTTTTCATTTCAGTCTCAAAGAAAGGCAAGAGCAAAGAATGTTCAAACTACTGCACAGTTGCACTCATCTTACACATTAGCAAAGCAATGCTCAAAAATCTCCAAGCCAGGCTTCAACAGTACAGGAACTGAGAAATTCCAGATATTCAAGCTGGATTTAGAAAAGGCAGAGAACCAGAGATCAAATTGCCAACATCCATTGGATCATTGAAAAAGCAAAAGAGTTCCAAAAAAACATCTACTTCTGCTTTATTGACTACACTAAAGCCTTTGACTATGTGGGTCACAACAAACTGTGGAAAATTCTTCAAGAGATGGGAATACCAGACTACATACAACAATACCAGTACCTGCCTCCTGAGAAATCTGTATGCAGATCAAGAAGCAACAGTGAGAACCAGACATAGAACAACAGACTGGTTCCAAACTGAGAAAGGAGTAGGTCAAGGCTGTATATTGTCACCCTGCTTATTTAACTTATATGCAGAGTACATCATGAGAAATGCTGGACTGGAAGAAACACAAACTGGAATCAAGATTGCCGGGAGAAATATCAATAACCTCAGATATGCAGATGATACCACCCTTATGGCAGAAAGTGAAGAGGCACTGAAGAGCCTCTTGATGAAAGTGAAAGAGGAGAGTGAAAAAGCTGGCTTAAAACTCAACATTCAAACACTAAGATTATGGCATCCAGTCCCATCACTTCATGGCAAGTAGATGGGGAAACAGTGGAAACAGTGTCAGACTTTATTTTGGGGGGCTCCAAAATCACTGCAGATGGTGACTTCAGCCATGAAATGAAAAGACACTTGCTCCTTGGAAGAAAAGCTATGACCAACCTAGATAGCATATTCAAAAGCAGAGACATTACTTTGCCAACAAAGGTCCATCTAGTCAAACCTATGGTTTTTCCAGAAATCACATACGGATGTGAGAGTTGGACCATAAAGAAAGCCGATCACTGAAGAACTGATGCTTTTGAACTGTGTTATTAGAGAAGACTCTTGAGAGTCCCTTGGACTACAAGAAGATCCAATCAGTCCATCCTAAAGGAAATTAGCCCTGAATATCCATTGAAGGAGTGATGCTGAAGCTCCAATATTTCGGCCACCTGATGCAAAGAACTGACTGATTGGAAAAGACCCTGATTCTGGGAAAGATTGAAGGCAGGAGGAGAAGGGGACAACAGAGATGAGATGGTTGGATGGCATCCCCGACTCAATGGACATGAGTTTGAGCAAGCTCAGGGAGTTGGTGATGGACAGGGAAGCCTGGCGTGCTGCAATCCATGGGGTCACAAAGAGTCGACCCCACTGAGGGACTGAACGACAGTGCGGTCCTTCCGAGTGGGCCTGGGCACAGAACTGCATCCGTTCAGGCTGAGGGTTTTTGTGACTCGGTCTCTCTGCCCTTCCAGTCTGATTCTGAGAACAAGCCCTGTTGGGAGTGGAGTGTGTCACTGTGAGCTTGAAAGGACATCCAGGAAGCCCTGGGCTCTGTGGGTGTGAAGCGGGTTGGGGGAAAGGGGAGGCCTGGTTGGGTTCCTGAGCCTTTGCTGCCCCCTCCTGGAAGCTGCATCTAGGTCCCGGAGCGTAAGCTGTCCCAGAAACCCAGCTCTCCTCCAGCGTCCACGCCACCCTCCATCTCTCTGCAGGCCCTTCTCGGAGTGTATATGGTTTGAACTTTGACAATGACATCCTCAGAGTCTGGAGCACCAGCTTCTGCTCTGTCCTGCGCGGCAGCCATTGCAGCTATGCGTTGCGTTGGAGGGAGCTGAGGAGCCAGGAGCCTGGGAGGAAGACACTCAGGGGCCCCGGGAGGGCAAGAGGAGCCAGGATGCAGATAGGAGTGGCTGCTTCGGAGGCAGGGAGGGGCTGAGAGTTGTGACCCCAGTGGAGGGAGTCTGCTCTGAGGATCCTGGTTGGATTTGACTTAACCCTGGCTGGTGACTGAAGTGATCTGGGAATCCAGGGTGGGAACTGGTTACACTGACCTGAAGGGAAGGAGAGGCAGTGTAGAGACGGGACCCTTGAATTATTAATAGGCTCTGAAGAGTGAGCAGAGAAACTCACCAGGAGGTGCAGGCCTCAGAGCTGCTCACAGCCCCTCCTGGCCCGCAGGGGAAGGCACAGCCTGGGGCTGGGGAGACGCTGGCTAGGCTTAGTCATTGAGGATGGGCTCCAGGGAGGCGCCACGGGCCGAGGGCATTTTAAGAATGGGCCAGGTCAGGAGATCGGCAGGAAAACACATTTGACATATTAACTCCAGTATTTCCCCCTACCGCTGTCTCCTTCCTTCCCTGCATGCCAGCGCCCCCACGCCATACTTGAACTTTTAGCAGCCATCCTCCGGCCCCTTGGCCCCAGGTGAGAAATGTAACAGAGGAAAGCAGGACTGGCTCTTGGGTTCTAAAAGCCTGAATCTCCCCCTGAGTGGACAGGACTCTGGATGCAGCCAAAGCATTTAGGACCCGGTGGGTTTGGTGAGAGGATTTCACCTGGGTATGAGAAAAGGTTATCTCTGGGGTGGGGGAAGGGAGGAAGAAGGAAAGCGGTGACAGTACAGAAGTGGGGTTTCCGACGGAGGGGGGAACATCCTGTGAACTAGAAAGAGGCCTGGGGGGCCCCAAAGAGGAAGTGAGCTTGTGGTGTGGCTCAGCACAAGTGACGCCTTGGCCCTCAGAGCGTCCCGTCGCAGCATGGTTCAGAGAGAGGCACGTTCCTGCCTGAGATGGCCGTGACGGTGGCAGTGGAGCTTCAGCCTTAGGAGGAACACGACCTTGAAAGAAGGGCTCGTGTTGCAGAGGCTGTGGGCTGAGGGGGCAGGTGATGTCTCAGTGGCCGGGTGGGCGGCTGCACTCCCTCCCTCACTGGGTGCCTTCACAGGGTCTGTGTGGTCGGTGGGATTGCAGAGCTCCCTTCCCCTTCCTGAGCCATTCTCCCGTCCCCTGCTTAGTCAGTCAAGCACCAATCTAATACAGCGGGGAGGCAACTCGGCCAGTGGAATTAAGGTGACCAACCAGCTGAATTAAAGACATCAGCCTGGATTACCCAGGTGGTTCCAAACTGAGAGTCAAGCAGAAGTGGAAGGCAGAGTCCATGAGAGAGAAGCAGAGGACGCCAAGTCAGAGATGGAGGATTTGCTGTCTCTTTGCTTGTGCAAAAGAGCCCTGGTGCAAGGCTCAGAGAAAGATCTTTAGGAGCTAGAGGTGACCCTGGTGGACAGCTAGCAAGGAATGGGGAACTCAGTCCCTTGACTGAGTTGGGCCAAAAACCTTATGTGTTTGGAAGACAATTCTTCCCTAAGATCTCCGATAATAGCGTCGCTTGGCTGACACCTGATTTTAGGCCCAGGAAACCCGTGTTGGACTTCTGACCCACCCAAACTGTGAGTTAATATATTTGCGTTGTTTTAAGCCACAAAGCTAGTGGCAGTTTGTCCTAACAGCAATAGGACGTGTTTGGATGGTGAGCCTGCAGTTGAGCAGGGCGCAGAGTAAGTGACAACATGCGACCACACCCACAGGCAACCGGACTCGCTGAGGACCCCGTCCCTCAAAGCTTAGGGGATCTTTGACGAAATCCCAGGTTCAAGAGGCGGGTAAATTCCAATTGGAGATTACATTTCTGCCACGTTGGTGGGATGGGGGTGAAAACAAATTAAATTCAGTGATAGGAAAAATGTGTGTGTTCTGCACACCTGTGGCCTGAAGAGTTTGATGGAGTTAGAATACATGTTTCCTGAGTGGGAGAGCTTCTTTGTCCAGATCAGCATTTTCAAGGAAAGGAACCAGGAAGAGAGAGGCAGAAAGAGGCGGGTGCTCCGAGGCAGGTCTGCAACCCACCCACAGCCTGTGCCCACGGAACCTTCCAGGGACCCAGACAAGAACGTCAGTGTGCCCTTAGAATGGCTGGGCTCATGCTGGTGAAGCGCAGGGGCCTGTCGCTGCTTGGGAGGAAGTGCCAGCTGTCTGGGGGTTCTCAAAACTGCCCAAGTTTCTGCCTTGTCTGGCTTCTCAGCTGGGAAGCAGCAGGTGTTCCTGGTCCCTTGTCTGACCAGGCAAACCCAGCAGGCAGCTCTGCAAGCAAGAAAACTGCAGTGGGTTGCCATTTCCTTTTCTGATGCATCTTCCCAGCCCAGAGATTGAACCTGCGTCTCCTGCACTGGCAGGTGGATTCTCTACCACTGAGCCAACTTCCAGTTAAAACACAAATCATGCGGGTGTAAGTACAGCACAGTAACTATAGTGTTTTCTTTTTCCTCTAGTTTAATTGAGATATAGTTGACATACAGCACTACATAAGTTTGGGCTTCCCAGGTCCTAATGGCAAAGACCCTGCCTGCCAATGCAAGAGACAAGAGATGTGGGCTCAGTCCCTGGGTCGGGAAGATCCCCTGGAGAAGGGCATGGCAACCCACTCCCGTATTCTTGCCTGGAGAGTTCCATGGACAGAAGAGCGTGATGGGCTACAGTCCATAGGGTCACAAAGAGTCAGACACGACTGAAACGACTTAGCACACACTCAGACTATATAAATTTAAGAATGACGTGTGCAGTATGATTGGACCTGCGTACGTCAGGAAATGACTACCAGGTTAGTGAAGCATCCATCATCTATAGATGCAGAATTGAAGACCTAGAGAAAATTTTCTTCTTGTGATTGACAACTGAAGATTTACTCTCTTAACAACCTTCCTGTGTAACATGCTGTCGTTCAGTCTCCAAGCTGTATTTGACTATTTTGTGACCCCGTGGACTACAGCCCGCCAGGCTGATCTGTCCATAGGATTTCTCAGGTAAGAATACTGGAGTGGGTTGCCATTTCCTACCCCAGGGGATCTTCCTGACCCAGGGATTGAACTTGCATCTCCTGCACTGGCAAGCAGATTCTTCACCAGGGAGCCACCTGGAAGCCCTCCTATGTAACATACAGCAGTGTCAATTATATTTTATCATGTGGTACATTTTATCCCTAGTACTTATTTTATAACTGGAAGTTTGTACCTTTTGACCACCTTCATCCAATTCTCCCCTCCATTCTCCACCTCCCCAACCCCACCTCTAACCACAAATCTGATCTCTTTTTCCTATGAGTTCATTTGTGTGTGTGTGTGACTAAAGTATAATTGACCTACAATACTATGTTAGTTTCTATTATACAACATAGTGATTTGATATTTCTCTATGTTTCAAACTGATCACTTCAAGTCTAAGTACTGTATTTTATCATTGCAAAGATATTACACAATTATTGACTATATTACCCACACTATACATTCATTCCTGTGTCGTGTTCGCTCTGAAACCAGAAGTTCATTCCTGTTCATTTCTTTACCTATTTCTTTTCTCCCCCTCACCTCCACCCAGCAACCACCTGCGTGGCCTCTGTATCTTTGACTCTCTGTTTTGTTACATTTGTTTTTAGTATATATATTCCACGTATAAGTGAAATCAGGCAATATTTGTCTTTCTCTGTTTGACTTATTTCACTTACCATAATATCTTCTAGGTCCAGCCATGTTGTTACAAATGGCAAGATTTGATTTTTAATGGCTGGGTGATATTCATATATATATATATATATATATATATATATGATATATATATACCACATCTTCTTTATTCACTTACTTATCAGCAGGCAACTTAGGTTGCTCCCATCCTTGGTTATTATAAATAAGGCTGCCTTGAACATATGGGTGCATATAGTTTTTTCTAATTAGTGTTTTTGTTTTCTTTGGATAAATCCCCAGGAGTGGAATTGCTGGGTCATGTGGTAGTCCTATTTTTAACTTTTTGAGCAATCTCCATACTATTTTCCACAGTGGCTGCACCAATTTACTTTTTCACCAGCAGTGTATGAAGTTCCTTTTTCTCCATTTTTTTTTTTCGCCAACACTTGTTATTTGTTGTCTTTTTAAAATAATAGCCATTTTGACAAACGTGAGATGATACCACACTGTGGTTTTGATTTGCATTTCCCGATGAGCATCTTTTCATGTGCCTGTTGGCCGTCTGTATGTCTTGGGAAACGTCTGCTTAGATTGTGTGCCCGTGTTTTAAATTGCATTTATTTTTTGTATTGAGTTGTATGAGTGCTTTTTATATTTTGGATATTAACCCTTTGTTGTATATATCACTTGCAAATTTCTTCTCCCATTCAGTAGGTGGCTTTTTCATTTTGTTAATAGTTTGGTTCTCTGTTCAAAAGTTTGTTAGTTTGATTTAGTCTCATTTGCTTAGTTTTGTTTTTGTTTCCCTTTCTTCAAGTGTGAGAGAGTAGTCCAGTGTGATTCTTTGCATGTAGCTATCCAGTTTTCCCAAAGTCATTTACTGAAGAGCTGTCTCCTCCCCATTTTATGTTCTTATCTCTTTTATTGTCAATTAATCTGGCTCATATCTGGACTCTACATTCTGTCGATTCATTGATCTATAATGTTTTTCGCCAGTACTTACTGTTTGGATGACTTTTGGCTTCTCTGGTGGCTCAGTGGTAAAGAATCCTGCAAATGCAGGAGACATGATTTTAATCCTTGGGTCGAGAAGATCCCCCGGAGAAGAAAATGGCAACCGACTGTAGTAGTCTTGCCTGGGAAATCTGGTGGACAGAGGAGCCTGTCAGGCTACAGTCCATGGGGTTGCAAGAGCCGGACACCACTTAGCAACTAAACCACGACTGTTTGGATGACTGAAGCTTTGTAGTGTAGCTTGAAATCAGGGAGTGTGGTGACTTCAGCTCTGTTCTCCTTTCTCAAGATTATTTTGGCTATTTGGGGGGTCTTTTGTGTTTCCATACAAATTTTAGAATTATTTGCTCTAGTTTCATGAAAAATGCCATTGATATTTTGATAGGGATTGTACTGAATCTGTAGATTGCCTTGAGTAGTATGCTCATTTTAACGATATTAGTTGTTGCAAACCACGAGCATGGGGTATCTTTCCATCGGTTTGTACGGCCTTCAGTTTCTTCTATCAATATCTTATAATTTTCTGAGTATAGGTCTTTTACCTCCTTAGTTAGAATTATTTGCGTTTGAACGTCTATTTATTTGACTGTCTCGTCTTAGTCGTGGCATGAGGGACCTTTGTTGCATCACATGGAATCTTTTGTTACGGCCCACACTCTTTAGCTGTGGGACAAGGGCTCAGTAGTTGTGGTGCACAGACTTAGTTCCTCCAAGGCATGTGGGATCTTAGTTCCCCAAGCAGGGCTCGAATCCAAGTCCCATGCATTGCAAGGTGGATTCTTAACTATTGGACCACCAGGGAAGTCCCCATTCTTTTTGATGTAATTGTAAATAGGATTGTTTTCTCAATTCTTTTTCTGATAGTTAGGTGTTAGTGTATAGAAATGAAATAGATTTCTGTACATTAATTTTGTATCCTGTGAGCTTACTGACTTCATTGGTCAGTTTCTTGCTGATATTTTCAGCATTTTCTGTGTATAGTATCATATGTCATCTGTAAAGAGTGATGGTTTTACGTCTTCCTTTCCAATTTGGATGCCTTTGATTCTTATCTGATTGCTGTGGCTAGGACTTTGAATACTAAGAATGGTATTGGAATGTTGAATAAAAGTGGTGAGATTAGGCATTCTTGTCCTGTTCCTGATCTCACAAGAAATACTTTCAGATTTTCACTGTTGAGTATGATATTAGCTGTGGGCTTATCCTATTTGGCCTTTGTTATGTTGAGGTATGTTCCTTTTGTACCTACTTCGTTGAAAGTTTTAATCATGAATGGATGTTGAATCTTGTCAAAATCTTTTTTTGCATCTGTTATATGATTACATGATTTTTTTCTTCAATTTGTTAATGGGGTATGTTGCATTGACTGATTTGTAGATTTTGAACCCCTTGGATAAATCTCACTTGATCATGGTGTTTGATCCTTTTAATGAATGGTTGGGTTTTGTTGAGGATTTTTACATCTATGTTTTTCAGTGATGTTGTCCTGTAATTTTATTTGTGAATTATTTGTTTGGTTTTGGTATCAGGGTGACGCTGGCCTTGTAGAATGAATTGGGGAGCATTCCTTCCTCTGTAATTTTTTGGAATAGTTTGAGAAGTATAGGTGTTCACTCTTTTGTAAATGTTTGGTAGAATTCACCTATGAAGCCATCTGATCCTGGACTTTTGCTTGCTGGGAATTTTTTCTTTCTTTCTTTTACAGATTCAGTTTCATTACTGATAATTTGTTTATTTGTGTTTTCTATTTCTTCCTGGTTCAGTCTTAGAACATTATAAATTTCTAAGCATTTATTAATTTCTTCTAAGTTGTCCATTAGACAACTTAGTGTGTAATTAATTACAACTTGGTGTGTAAGTAATTGTTCATGGTAATTCTTATGGTCCTCTATATGTCTGTGGTATTTGTTATAACTTCTTTTTTTATCTGATGTTATTGATTTGAGCTCTCTGTTTTCCTTGATGAGTCTAGCTAAATTATCTTTTTTTTTTCAATCTTTTAAAGATAGCTCTTGGTTTCATGTGTTTTACCTGTTTCTGCTCTGATCTTTATGATTTATTTTCTTTTACTAACTTTGGGCTTTGCTCTTTTTCTAGTTCCTTTAGGTGTAAGGTTAAATTGTTCATTTGAGATTTTTCTTGCTTTGTGAGATAGGCTTGTTTTGCTACAGGCTTCCTTCTTAGAACTGTCTTGCTATATTCCATAGGTTTTGGATTGCTGTATTTCCATTTGTCCCCAGATATTTATTAATTTCTTTTTATTTCTTCAGTAACCTGTTAAATGTTTAGTAGTATATTGGTTAGCTTCCACGTGTCTAATTTTGTGCAGCTTTTTTTCTTGTAGCTGATTTCTAGTCTAATAGCACTGTGCTTGTAAAAGATACTTGATATGATTTCTATTTTCTTAAATTTACTGAGACTTGTTTTGTAGCCTAGTATGTGAAATATCCTGGAGAGTGTTTCCTGACTATAGTTAATAACAGTGTATTGCACACTGAAAGTTGCTTAGAGAGTAACTAAAATTTCTCATCACAAGGAGAAAATGTTTGTCTCTGTGTGTGGTGATGGAGGCAAGTAGCCTTTGTGTGGTGATCATTGTTCAATGTGTACCAATATCAGCTGAAGCATTATGCTGTACAACGGAAACTGACATAATGTTATATGTCAGTTAGAAAACTGTCTGGGAAAAGCTCATGGCACTCCTGTGGGTGATCAGGGATGCTAAGGGCTTGCTGAGATATATGCTCCTGGTACATGGCTCTGCTGAGGCTCTGGGCTATTTAATGAGCCACCTTACATTCTTTTTTGGAGTCCTGAGTAAGGCAGGGTATCTGCTTCTCTGGGAGCCCTGGGAAGGCTTTCAGGAGAAGCTTATCAAGTAGTATGATATACGGGTAAGAGATAAACTCCACAATCAGGTGAATTTGGTCCGAATCCTGACTTTCCTTCTTATTAGATGGGTAAACTTGCTTCTTAACCTCTGGGTAGTTCTTTCCTCATTTCTAAAATAGGGATATTAAGAGTATTTTTTTTTTTTTTTTGCTTTGTTGTAAGTCTCTCATGAGATAACCTATATGAAGCAACTGTTAAGTAAGACACACACAAGTACTCTTCCTGTGGTGATACACAACAGGTCAAGACTAGGAGATCTTACATCTGCTAGGACTCTGAAGTGTTCTATCAGGAGTTAGGGAAGAATGCTTGTTTACTAGGAGTCAGTGTGTGTTCCCGTATAGTGACGTTTGTAATTTTTGGCTATCCATTATCTAAACCTCACTTCCTAATAGCACCTGTTCCTTTCCCTCTTGGAGACCATACTCCTGGATATGGTTGTGGTGTTGGCAGTGTGCTTCCGCTAAAGAACTCAAAGGGGCCAGACCCTCCCCTCCCTGCCCAGCCGTGGGTACAGTCCTTGCCTTTGATTTGGCGAGTTAAACCCCCTGTCCTGGAAATTGTCTGTCTTTCTCTACTCCTTTTAGGTGGATGCAGAGCCTTCCAGAGTAATCAGCTTTTCTCTCCCATTTCCTATCCTATTCCCTTTAGTGGCTAGTTCTTCTATTTTATCTTCCAGAGTTTCTGTTTAATTTATTGCTTTAGCTATTATAATTCTAACTCCCAAGAGTTCTTTTCTGTTTCCTGATTGTCCCTGCCTAAAGATAGCATTCTGTCCTTGTTACATGGATGTATATTGTCTTAGTCTGTTCAGGCAGCTCTAACAAAAAACCAATGACTGGATGGCTTATAGCACACAGAAATTTGCTGCCCACACTTCTGAGGGCTGGGCAGCCCAAGATCAGCCCGGTTGCCTTCTGGTGGTGGCCCTCTTCCTGGTTCATACCGGCACCTTTCTGCTGTCTCCTCACATGGTAGAAGAGGCGCTGATCTTGTTGATGAAGTCTCCACTCTCATAAACATCTTCCAAGGCCCAGTCCCCAATACTATCATCTTTGGAGGTTAAGATTTCAATATATGAATTTAGAGAGGACAAAAATACAAATATTTGGACCATAGTACATATCTTCTCATATTTCAAGGAGAGTATTATTTATATATATATATATATATTTTTTTTTTTTTTCAAAGTGTTCCTCTGATCCCTTTATGGCCTCTTTCTCACCCTGTTTGAGCTGATTTTATTCTCATCATTTTGTCTCTCACCTTTTAGAGTGAGACACTATAAAGCCGATTAAAAGCTCCCTGGGCATTCCAGCCCTGCTGCTGCTGCTAAGTTGCTTCAGCCTATCACTCCATAATTAACAATCCTAATATTCCTTCTCTGTTGCATGTTTTTTCTCTGCATTTTATTATAATGCTTTCCGTTGTTTGATATGTTCCATTATGTAATGACTATACTACAATTATCCCATTGTTTTACTGGGCATTAAGTTTTTCCTTTTTTCTCTTTTTGCTTTTAGAGATAAGTTTGCTACATTTTTTTGGGCTCCAAAATCACTGCAGATGGTGACTGCAGTCATGAAATTAAAAGACGCTTGCTCCTTGGAAGAAAAGTTATGACTAGCCTAGACAGCATATTGAGAAGCAGAGACATTACTTTGCCAACAAAGGTCCGTCTAGTCAAAGCTATGGTTTTTCCAGTAGTCATGTATGAATGTGACAGTTGGACTATAAAGAAAGCTGAGTGCCGAAGAATCGATGCTTTTGAACTGTGGTGTTGGAGAAGACTCTTAAGCATTCCTTGGACAGCAAGGAGATCGAACCAGTCAATGCTAAAGAAAATCAGTCCTGAATATTCATTGGAAGGACTGATGCTGAAGCTGAAACTCCAATACTTTGGCCACCTGATGCAAAGGGCTGACTTATTTGAAAAGACCCTGATGCTGGGAAAGATCGAAGGCAGGAGGAGAAGGGGACGACAAAGGATGAGATGGTTGGATGGCATCACCAACTCCATGGATATGAGTTTGAGCAAGCTCTGGGAGTTGTGATGGACAGGGAAGCCTGGTGTGCTGCAGTCCATGGGGTTGCAAAGAGTCGGACATGACTGAGCGACTGAACTGACTACATACGGCTTTCATTTCCCCATGAGGCACTGTCTTGAAGTAGGTTCTGCGAGTTGAATTGTCAGGTCATAAGTTTGTGGGCACTTTCATCACTCCTTTCTGTGTGTTGCCAAATTTCTTTCTGGAGGTAGTGAACACAGGTCTAATGTCAGCAGCAACAAATAAGTACAACCCTCAAGCACATGACTTTCAAGTCTTTCTTTATTGTACCTTGTTTTCAAAGTACATAATGCTGCTGCTGCTGCTGCTGCTGCTGCTGCTGCTACTAAGTCGCTTCAGTCGTGTCCGACTCTGTGCGACCCCAGAGATGGCAGCCCACCAGGCTCCCCCGTCCCTGGGATTCTCCAGGCAAGAACACTGGAGTGGGTTGCCATTTCCTTCTCCAGTGCATGAAAGTGAAAAGTCAAAGTGAAGTCGCTCAGTCGTGTCCAACTCCCAGCGACGCCATGGACTGCGTACATAATAGCATTCATTATTGTTTAAATTAGTGTTTCTTTGGTTACCGGGAGGCGAGGGGTGGGGGTTAAAGATTTTTTCATTTGGAACTGGGCAAATTTAGCCTGGAGAAACATGAGGAGGCCCATTGGATATAGAAAAGCTCCTCAGATGACTTTCAGATAGATGCAAATGCAGAATATTCAGGGGGTTCTTAACCCAAGTGCCACGGGCTGAGGTGGGTTGACTCCCTGACGTTATATGTAAAGTGTTGTATCCGTAGGCACTTTAGCAAAGGGAGTGGGGAGGGTCCTTGGCTTTCATCACAAGGCCCTGAAAAGGCTTAATTGTTTGGTGGGAGATTTCTACCCTGAGTGAACAAAAGGCAATACAGAAGACTCTACAGTGAGACTTCCTTGGTCTGAAATCTTGTTCTGCCAACTGCTAGCTCTGTGATTGTGGGTAAGCTATTAACTTCTCTGTTCTGGGAAGTGGGAAGGATAACAATGCAGCTATTTCTTAGGGTTGCTATGGTGATTAAATGAGTTCACACAGGTAAAGCACTTTTATATAAAGATTCATTATGGCTGTGCTGGGTCTTTGTTGCTGGGCATGGACTTTCTCCAGTTGCAGTGAATGGGGGCTACTCTTCATTTCGGTGGCTTCTCTTGTTGGGATGGCTTCTCTTGTTAGGGAGCACAGGCCCTAGGGGCACGGGTTTAGGCTGCCTTGTGGCACGTGGGATCTTCCTGGAGCAGGGATCAAATCTGTGTCGCTTGCATTGGCAGCTGGATTCTTAACACTGGACCACCAGGGAAGTCCCAGTAAAGCACTTTTAGCAGTGCCTGGTATATAGTAAATATATAGTAAGTGTCTGTTATTCAAAACCATTAGACTCTTCCAACAAAAGGATAGTCCACTTCACGTAGCCCTATCCGGTCAAAAGCTTGTAGGTAGTGAGGTCCCTGTCGCTCGAGGTACTCATGAAATAGCTAGAAAACAATGGTCAGGGAGGCTCTTGGGAGGACCCCTGAATTGAGAGACACTCTAAGTTTCTGGGAATTAAAATTCCCCTCCGGGCAGGTGGCAGGGCGAGACCAGCAGGCCCCCAGCAGGAGTGACAGCTGAGCTTGCCAAAATGGAAATGTACTTATGAACACGCCGCCTGTTTCAAGAGCATGTCCCTGGCACACGGTTTTGAAGATGCAGAAGAATAGTTTGGAAAAGCCAAGTGCAGTTTCTGCACCATCGTGTGTGGAGAGAGTAAGGGTGGGGGAAGCATCCTTGGTGCCCAGAGAGATGATACAGTGGGGGGCTTGGGGGTGCGGTGTTGTGTAGCAGAGGCTGCCCACTTTCAATGGCTTCTCTGATTACCAGATATTTGATGAGATGTTTATTCTCCAAGGTCTGTGCACTGGATATGATGATGGCTGGAGGGTGGGGTTAAACAGATGAATGAAATCCAGTACCACCATGCCCTCTTTGTTCTGGCTTCCTTTAATTTACTGATCTCTGGGCTATCCATGGAGGCAGTAGAGCCCAGCTAAGTGGCTGAGGTGCATGGATGTCTTTGGGAGGACTGATCCAGGGGGAAGTTGGGCATTTCTACATATGAATGTGTGTGCGTGCTCACGAGCACCGGGGATCCATTCAAGCCTCAGATTCGTTAACTCTGGATCAAATAAAATCTGAATGGGATAGTGTGGAAGGAGGTTTACTTTTACTTCTGGTTGGTTTATCCAGAAGCAGACACTGAGTTAAGGATTTGAGTATCCTTCTTTATTTGGAGGTGAAGGAACCCCAGGTAGGGGAATGAAGAATGAGTCGGGGTGGGAAGGTGACTACTGTTGAGGCAACTGGGGCTTCATCATGTGGAGTGGCAGAGAATCTGCACCTCAGGGGCATCCCCCCAAGGTAAGGGACTGGTTGGAGCTTGTTCCTGGGGCTCTTAATTCCCCTGCACTCCCAGACTACCACATGGGTAGAAAAAGTGGTCTTAACACCAGAGAACGCTCTGAAACAACAAGCTGCATGTGCTGGCAATTTGACATGGTTGAGTGAGGGGTCCTAAGAGAAGCGGATGCTAAACATACCTGCTTCAGTGTGTTTCAGTCAGAATATAAGTTCTCCTGATGTCAGCAAGGCCAGAGTGTTTTGGGAAGCAAGATGGATCCCAGGGAGCTCCTTCTGAAGCCTGAGGTTGACCAGGACCTTTGTACAATTGACTTGGAACAACTTGGGGGTTGCAAATGCAGACCCTCTCGCACGACGGGAAATCCAATATTTCTTTACAGTCGACCTTATGTGTTGTGTGGTTCTTATCTGTGTATCCAACCAACCACAGATTGTGTAGTACCGTACTACATGTTTATAAAAAAATAATACATGTATAAGTGGGTGTGCACAGTTTAAACATGTGTTTTCAAGGGTCAGCTGTGTAGAAGTACCGGTTTTGTGTGCTTCATCACGGCAGCTGGCTGAGGTGGCACGGGAGAGCTCAAGTCCAGTCTGGGTCCTCCTCAACATGGACCATATGGGTCAGAGGCCCTCCCGTGCCTCAAGGGCAAACTCCAAGGCTAGATGAAGGCATGGAGTCTGCTGAGGGTGGAGAAGAAAAGCTGGAGCCTTCAAAGTCCCAGGACATGCCTGCCTTCCACTGCTGGGTCTTTGTCATCAAAACAGGAGGTGGGGAGGCCTCCCAGGAGACCCCTGGAATTTTGTGACATAGATCCTATTCACACTTTCTGTTGGAGTGCTCTAGAAGAGAGCAACTGTTCATACTTGAGATCTGGTGTAGCTGAGGTGGTTCTCACAGCAGGAGGAGAAGTCTGAGCCTGGGGGTATTCACACATAGGAACTAATTCCAGCTCTGGTTCTAATTAGCCATAAGACCCAAATCAGTGATGACTGGGCCTCAGTTTCTCCAACTGTAAAATGAGATTGAAAAAGATGGTCCCCAATGATCATTCAGATATAAAATCTGGTGATTTTATAGTTTTGGATATATAACTTTATAAACACTTGCCCATCCTGAATATCCTCTGAATTAAGGAGAATTAAATTCAATGGGAATAACAGAAAAGCCTTAAACAGATTAAAAAATTCTCATGTTCAAAAAGCCCAGATGTAGAGATTTTAGGGCCAGTTTTGACTTCACAGTGTCAATTCTCTCTTGTTCTCTGCTATGACACTTCCATTCCCAAAGTTTTCTCCTCAGTTGAAGATGGCTTCTGGAGCTTTGGCTGTGACATCCACATTCCAGAGTAGGAGGGAGAAAAGGATAGAGAGGGAACATCAGCTGTCTTTAAAAGAAGATTCCCAGGTCTACCATAATTCTTTGCTTACATGCCATTAGCCAAAACTTTGTCATATGACCACACCCAAGTATAAGGAAATCTGGGAGAAGTAGTCTTATTCTGGGCATCGATGTTCGGGATAAAATCGTAGGCTCTGTGCCTAGGAAAGAAAGAGCAGATATTGAGAGCTGTAGTCTAAACCTTAAATTTCTCTGGATGCAGAAACTAGTCAAATAAGCCACACCATTTAGTCTCTGCCCTTTGCCATGTGTATTTAACTTAGTGGTCTCCATTTGAGTCTGCTCCACATCTACAGGCAACTTGTGGTTATTATTATTTTCTTTAATATTTGTTTAGTTTAACAGTGCCCAGTCTTAGCTGCAGCATGCAGGATCTTTAGTTGTGGCATGTGGTATCTAGTTCCCTGATCAGGGTTCGAGCTTGGACACCTGCATGGGGAGCATGGAATCTTAACCACCTGGGAAGTCCCCAGCTTTTACCTTTGGGTCTCTCTTTCTTGTTATTTCCTCACAAATGAGGCAGGTCTAGCACTTCCTTAAGTCTGGGCACTTTGCAAAGCCTCACAGCCCCCCTCAGCTGCTGGTGAGGGGTAACTGATGTGCCATGGTGCTCAAGAGCACCCCTCATTCAGTGACTTGCTAGGGGACTCACAGGACTCAACATGTAGTTGAGTTATAGTGATAATTTTGTCCCAGCAAAGGATACAAAGCAGAATCAGCAAAGGAAAAAGGTACATGGGCCAACATCTTGAGGAAACCAGGTGCAAGCTTCCAAGATTCCTCTCCCAGCGGAGTCACAGGAGATGTGTTTAATTCCTTCCAGCAAGTAGTTGCCACACCACAGGTGTAATGTCCACCAGGGAAACTCAATGATTCCGTACCCAGATTTTTACTTGGGGCTGGGCATGTAAGCACACCCTGTCTAGCTTGTACCAAAGTTCCAGATGGTCAGAGGAAAGTAGGTGTTCAGCATAAGCCACGTTGGACAGTATGGATATACTTATCAGTTCTGAAATGGGGCTGCCCTCCTCAAACTCAAGCTCACAGGTGCCAGCCAGTGGCTAACTTGGCCCGCAAGCTTTTTTTTTTTTTAATATTTATTTATTTTGCTGCACTGGGTCTTAGTTGTGGCATGTAAACTCTTTGTTGTGGCATGGGGGATCTAGTTCCTTGACTAGGGATTGAACCTGGGACCCCTGCATTGAGAGCAGAGTCTTAACCACTGGACCACCCGAGAAGTCCCAGCATGCTTTCTTTTTTTTAAGGAATGATCTAATATTTGTGAGAGTTGAACTATAAAGAAAACTGAGCACCAAAGAACTGATGCTTTTGAACTGTGGTGTTGGAGAAGACTCTTGAGAGTCCCCTGGACTGCAAGGAGATCCAACCAGTCCATCCTAAAGGAGATCAGTCCCGGGTATTCATTGGAAGAACTAATGCTGAAGCTGAAACTCCAATACTTTGGCCACCTGATGCAAAGGGCTGACTTATTTGAAAAGACCCTGATGCTGGGAAAGATTGAGGGCAGGAGGAGAAGGGGACAACAGAGGATGAGATGGTTGGATGGCATCACTGACTCAATGGACAGGAGTTTGCATAGACTCCAGGAGTTGGTGATGGACAGGGAGGCCTGGTGTGCTGTGGTTCATGGGGTCACAAAGAGTTGGACACAACTGAGCAACTGAACTGAACTGACACCTATAAATATCATTTACTGTATTAACAGAATAAAGCAGAATAAACAAATAGTCCTTGTACTAGATGTAGGAAAAGCAATTTTATCGTTCACATCAATTCATGATCAAAACTGCAAGCAGGCTTTTAAGATAGCAATCCCAGGCCTGCTCTGTTAACTATTTTCTGTACCATTAATGAATATTTTCCATAACTATATGATAATTTCAGGTTATGGAGTCAGTGACACCAGGTTTGAATATTCCTTCTGCCATTTATAAAGTAGGTATCTGTTTACCAAGTCCCTTTACCATTCTGTGCCTCAGTTTCTTCAGTTACTAAAAGGAATCCTTTCCCTGCCCCAAACTTTCCCTCCTTCTTCTCCTCCCTTGCAGGTGGTTGTGAGGATTAGAGGTCATGTGTACAAGGTGTCTGGAATGCTCTCTAAGTCAAGCTGCTACGGTTATCCTTCGTCTTTTTCCTCCCTGTCTTTGTTGGGGTGTGATATTTCGGTCTGATGCCTGGGGTGGACAGCAATGTGGTGGAGCTGAGTGAAGGTGAGGTACGAGTAGGGGGACTTTTCTTTGTCCTGGGGCAAAGTGGGGCCCACTCCCCACTTGCTTTTTCTTGCTTTCTGTCTGGAGGGGCTGGCATGAGCACTCTGCATCAGTGGACCGCCCGGCACATTGGCTCTGGCCAAGTCAGAGTAGTTGGGGTGGGAGAGGAGATGGAAGGTGGTCTGCTTGTCTCCTTGGCTCCCCAGTGGGGTTGTGAAGGATGGCCGCGCCCTTCTACCCAAGGTCCTGTTGGCTGGCACTCACTGTGCCCAACCCTTTCCAGAAGTGGTGACCACTCTTCCCACTTGCTCTGTCAAGGGTCGTGGGAACAGCACCCCTCTCTTGCTTGGTTGGGTGGAGGGGGGCAGGGAGCAGAGGAAGGAATGGGGTACTCTCAATTTCCTGGCTGCTATCTTCTTTGAAATAGCTCTTTTATTAATTTCTTCTCAATTATGAATTTGAGCACCTTCTGTGTCTTGTGGAGCAGTGCTGGGACAAGGAGTTAGGACCCCTGGATTAGAGTCCAGGCCAAGCCATTCAGTAGCTGTGGGACTGGGAAGGCGTCAGTTGGAGGGCTGTAGTCTGACCGTCCTCTGTAATCCCAGCCAGCCTCGCAGACTGCCTTGGACATCACAAGCTGAGGATCTCAGACTGGATCACCCTTAGGGGCCAGGCAGGAGCTTAATGAGTGAAGAGGGTTGAACGGGGTCCGGGGTGCCCAGAGGACATGGCCCTCGCCGAGGTTCCTGGGCAGGGATGTAGCTGGTCTGGCCAGAGCTTTTGAATTTTTTGAGGGAAACTGGAAATATGAATTTTTCTGTGACTTCTTCCATGTTTTAAATGTTTGCTCAGGTTAACAAAACCAACAAACAACCAAACAACAGTGTAAACACTGCAGGCTGAATAGTTATTTACTCCATTTCTGTCAAGCCACCTGTCCTGGCTTGGGAAACTGCCTTCTGCTCCCTGGAAAATTCTTCCTGGGAGAATTTAGGACATTTAGGACAAGGCTGTCTTGACCCAGCTAAGAACTCTCAGGATTGAGTAAATACGGGTTCTTCCAATAGCCAAATATGGTATAGATCGTCTAAGACAAGGGAATCTAGAGATTGGCTTTAAGGTTTATCTAATCCTAAAAGAAATTGTTTTTGCAATCACGATCAGTACTACAATGAAAATGGTTTTCACTCATACAGAGGCCTGGACTAAAGCCAACTGGATTTGTGTACTTTTTTGTAGCCCTCATAGTGCCTGGCACGTGGTAATTGCTCACTGAGTGTTTGGTGAATGAATAAGTGATTGAATGTATAATGAACAGATGGAGACTGGCTCTTTGCTTGACTCACAGAAAGCTGTCCTGTGAACTTAGGTTGAGGGATGTGGAAAAAGGCTTCTCCAGGCAATTCCCGAAAGAAACCAAAGATAATGAGGCTTCAGTGTTCATTCAGAGCCTAATTGCAAAGATTCAAATTTAGGTTGTTTTATGTCTGGTGCTTGTATTTTGTTGAGTTGCATGTTTTGGTAAATGAGAATTCTTAGGCACTAAACTATTCACAGTTAACATAGTGCTATGGGTAGAGCACTATTTATAAGTTTTTAATAAACTGCAGTGGTTATTATTTTACTCTTTTGTTGTTGCTGTTGTTATTTTACTTTTAATGAACTTTAGGAGATGTCTCTTATTAACAGGTTAAATAAAAAGAGCAGGTTTTTTTTTTGTTTGTGTGTTTTTTTCCCGAATTTTTAGAGGATTTCTGCCACCTCGTGGATTCTTTGGAGAAAGACAGGAATTTGAAGCAGCTATTGGATTTGATGTCCTGGGCTTTTGCAATTCAGCAAACGCTTTAGGAGGTGGTAGGGAGAGTATGGTCCCATCACTCCATGGGAAATAGATGGGGAAAGAGTAGTAGCAGTGTCAGACTTTATTTTTTGGGCTCCAAAATCACTGCAGATGGTGATTGCAGCCATGAAATTAAAAGACTCTTACTCCTTGGAAGAAAAATTGTGACCAACCTAGACAGTATATTCAAAAGCAGAGAGATTACTTTGCCGACTAAGGTCCGTCTAGTCAAGGCTATGGTTTTTCCTGTGGTCATGTATGCATGTGAGAGTTGGCTGTGAAGAAGGCTGAGCACCGAAGAATTGATGCTTTTGAGCTGTGGTGTTGAAGACTCTTGAGAGTCCCTTGGAC
Organism: Aepyceros melampus; assembly: GCA_006408695.1. NCBI lineage: Eukaryota > Metazoa > Chordata > Mammalia > Artiodactyla > Bovidae > Aepyceros > Aepyceros melampus. The sequence continues at coordinate 164,504 of SJXQ01009399.1, forward strand.
TGCAAGGAGATCCAACCAGTCCATTCTGAAGGAGATCAACCCTGGGATTTCTTTGGAAGGACTGATGCTAAGGCTGAAGCTCCAGTGCTTTGGCCACCTCATGCAAAGAGTTGACTCATTGGAAAAGACCCTGATGCTGGGAGGGATTGGGGGCAGGAGGAGAAGGGGACGACCGAGGATGAGATGGCTGGATGGCATCACGGACTCAATGGACGTGAGTCTGAGTGAACTCCGGGAGTTGGTGATGGACAGGGAGGCCTGGCGTGCTGCGATTCATGGGTTCGCAAAGAGTCAGACATGACTGAGCGACTGAACTGAACTTAAGGGAGAGTATGGAGAGGAATATTACACAGTCCTCATTCTGGACTGAGAGTCCAGGAGCTCTCAGTAGCCACGGAGTGAGAAGGGACTTTCGAGATGTTCTCAAACCCTGATCCTCAGAATGGTGGTGGGAGAAGGGTGGGAATGGTATGGCCTGTGAAGATAACTCATTGCTGTGCTAAGTCGCTAGTTGTGTCTGACTCTTTGCGGCCTTATGGACTGAAGCCTGCCAGGCTCCTCTGTCCATGGGATCCTCCAGGCAAGAATACTGGAGCGGGTTCCCATGCCCTCCTCCAGAGGATCTTGTGACCCAGGGATCAAACCTGCATCTCTTACGTCTCCTGCATGAACTTGCGGGTTCTTTACCACTAGTGCACCACACATTAATGGAGAAATTTTCAATGAGAATTTTTCTTAGATTTCAGGTATCTGCTATGGTTTACTCTAGTCAATGCTATAAAATAAGCATTAAAGGAGATTTCCCTCTGGTCCAGGGGTTAAGACACTGTGCTTCCAGTGCAGGGGTTGCAGATTCCATCCCTGGTTGAAGAACTAAGATCCCACATGCCATGAAATAAGGCCAAAAATAAAATAAAATTAAAAAAAATAAGCATTGATGAACAAAATTTAGATAAAAACCTGAAATGTGGCAACAGTGATTCACACTTAGTTGGACAAGTCTTTTTTTTTTGTGGACACATGCTTCCAACAGTGATTCCTGTTGTATTTTATTGTTTATCAATTTGATAGTACTTAACAAGTTAAACAAAAAGAAAAAATATCTTCATGACCCAGATAATCATGATGGTGTGATCACTCATCTAGAGCCAGACATCCTGGAATGTGAAGCCAAGTGGGCCTTAGAAAGCATCACTACAAACAAAGCTAGTGGAGGTGATAGAATTCCTGTTGAGCTGTTTCAAATCCTGAAAGATGATGCTGTGAAAGTGCTATACTCAATATGCCAGCAAATTTGGAAAACTCAGCAGCGGCTACAGGACTGGAAAAGATCAGTTTTCATTCCAATCCCAAAGAAAGGCAATGCCAAAGAATGTTCAAACTACCACACAATTGCACTCATCTCACACATTGGTAAAGTAATGCTCAAAATTCTCTAAGCCGGGCTTCAGCAATACGTGAACCGTGAACTTCCAGATGTTCAAGCTGGTTTTAGAAAAGGCAGAGGAACCAGAAATCAAATTGCCAACATCAGCTGGATCATGGAAAAAGCAAAGAGAGTTCCAGAAAAACATCTATTTCTGCTTTATTGACTATGCCAAAGCCTTTGACTGTGTGGATCACAATAAACTGTGGAAAATTCTGAAAGAGATAGGAATACCAGACCACCTGACCTGCCTCTTGAGAAATCTGTATGCAGGTCAGGAAGCAACAGTTAGAACTGGACATGGAACAATAGACTGGTTCCAAATAGGAAAAGGAGTACGTCAAGGCTGTATATTGTCACCCTGCTTATTTAACTTATATGCAGAGTACATCATGAGAAACGCTGGACTGGAAGAAACACAAGCTGGAATCAAGATTGCCAGGAGAAATATCAATAACCTCAGATATGCAGACGACACCACCCTTATGGCAGAAAGTGAAGAGGAACTAAAAAGCCTCTTGATGAAAGTGAAAGAGGAGAGTGAAAAAGTTGGCTTAAAGCTCAACATTCAGAAAACGAAGATCATGGCATCCGGTCCCATCACTTCATGGGAAATAGATGGGGAAACAGTGGAAACAGTGTCAGACTTTATTTTTTGGGGCTCCAAAATCACTGCAGATGGCGATTGCAGCCATGAAATTAAGAGACGCTTACTCCTTGGAAGAAAAGTTATGATCTAGATAGCATATTCAAAAGCAGAGACATTACTTTGCCGACTAAGGTCCGTCTAGTCAAGGCTATGGTTTTTCCTGTGGTCATGTATGGATGTGAGAGTTGGACTGTGATGAAGGCTGAGTGCTGAAGAATTGATGCTTTTGAGCTGTGGTGTTGGAGAAGACTCTTGAGAGTCCCTTGGACTGCAAGGAGATCCAACCAGTCCATTCTGAAGGAGATCAGCTCTGGGATTTCTTTGGAAGGAATGATGCTGAAGCTGAAACTCCAGTACTTTGGCCACCTCATGCAAAGAGTTGACTCACTGGAAAAGACTCTGATGCTGGGAGGGATTGGGGGCAGGAGGAGAAGGGGACGACTGAGGATGAGATGGCTGGATGGCATCATGGACTCGATGGACGTGAGTCTGAGTGAACTCCGGGAGTTGGTGATGGACAGGGAGGCCTGGCGTGCTGCGATTTATGGGATTGCAAAGAGTCGGACCCAACTGAGCGACTGAACTGAACTGAACAAGTTAAACTTCATGGGGAAAAACTTGTGTGCTAGTTCACAACTTGGATCAAGCACTGAAATGAATCCTTTTCTCAGAGTATCTTGAGGTGAAGCTGTGACTTATGTCACAGCCAGCCACCCACCTGGAGCACTCGGCTCAGGAGCTCTTTTGTGAAATTTCAAAGGTGAAGGATGTGACCTGGTGTAAACCTAGGCATCTTATAACTTTAAGAAAAAATTTAATTAGTAGGAGCTGAATAATTCAAGACTGATTTGTAGTGGCTTAAGAAACTAAGTTGAGGTTAAAATCAAGGCTAGTTTTGTTTCTATTTTAATTGCTCTCATTATATCCTTTAATCATCTATACTTCTCTTAGACAATAATTCTGATGAACCCATTTAAACTGCTCATTGGTTTGTTTGACACTTAAAATGTGTATTCTATTCCTTCTTATAGAAACAATACGTGTGCAGCAGTGTTATTTTAATTAGTACATATGCTTCACAGGTGCCCCATTTCTGCATGTGGCTCTGGGGTTGCCTGCTTCTGCCTCTGGTGAGTGGAGTTGGATGGACAGGGCCACCAGAAGCACCTTCTGGAGTTGGGAGTACAGGTCGTCGACGTGGTCCTGCTCGCCCTGTAGCCCATTTCTCTCCTGTGAGTGCAAATTGCTTTGGCCCTGCCCTTCATGTCCTTCCTTCCTTGACGCTTCTTCTGTCTGCTCCTCTCTGTTGGGACTAAGCAGATGCCCCTGCTCTCACCCAGCTCATCTCCAATATCACTTCTTCCTAGGGCTCCTTCCTCACCCTTGCCCCCTACACAGGATCCCTGGGCTTACATGGCTCCAGAAGGTGAGACTTGGGGCTTTATCTTTGGCGGTCACCCGCTCCACCATTGCCCTTTAGTCACTGGATGTGCCTGTAGGGATCTGGTCCTCCACAGGACCAGATGGGGGTGCTATTTTTTGGTGGCTTCAGTCATGCTCCTTACAATAGGCTTGTCTGTCCCTGGGCTTCCCTGATGATTCAGTTGGTTAAGAATCTGCCTGCAATGCAGGAAGTCTGGGTTCAATCCCTGGTTTGGGAAGATCCCTTAGTGAAGGGAATGGCTACCCACTCCAGTATTCTTGCCTGGGGAATTCCATGAACAGAGGAATCTGGTGGGCTACAGTTCGTGGGGTCACAAGGAGCTGGATACAACTGAGAGACTAACACGTTTACATACTTTCACTGCCCCTGGCTTGGCTACACGGAGGCCTCACCTCTGATCTCAGGGTGTGGGCTAAGTGTCTAGTCCTCGGTCACAACAAGTGCCCCATCAGAGGCTCATCCACCTCCTCATGGGAGTGGGCAGACCCCACCTCCCCAAGACTACCTCCCTACACCCCACTATGCCTCTGCTTGACCAACCTTGGGGAATCCCTTTTTCTTTTCCTAGCCACCCTGCTCTGTCCCTAGAGCAACTTGTTTAATTCCTTAAGTCAGACTTTTCCAAACAGCATCACTGGAGGCTACTGTGTTTTTCCAGGTGTGCCTCAGACATCCAAAGGTGTTCATACCCTTTAGATCGCCAACATGTGAGGTCATTCAGAATGTGGTGGGGGTAGCATCTGACCTACCTCCTGCTCATATTTCTCTTTCCCTCAGTCCTTTGGTTCAGGAAGAGGGTGGACCCTGAGCTTATTATCTCAGAGGGGCTGTGGAGGATCACCTGGTGATGCCACTTCTGTGTGGTGATGGCACTGGAGCCAGGGAGAGCTGCACCAAGGTAGTGACAGTCCCCTCTGTAGAAATGGGCTGTGCTCTGGAACACTTGTCAGTGACTTGCTGGCACTGAGGATGCATTTCCCAGACTCCTCCAAAATTAAAGAAAAAAATCTAAGTGTTGTCATTGGGCTGTTTTTGTTGTTCTTGTTTTTTCCTTATAAGGGAAGCCTTTGTACACAGAAAACACAATTTATGGCTTCTTTGCTGCTACTGCTGCTGCTAAGTTGCTTCATTCATGTCCAACTCTGTGCGACCCCATAGACAGAAGCCCACCAGGCTCCCCAATCCCTGGGATTCTCCAGGCAAGAACACTGGAGTGGGTTGTCATTTCCTTCTCCAATGTGTGAAAGTGAAAAGTGAAAGGGAAGTCGCTCAGTCACGTCTGACTCTTAGCAACCCCATAGACTGCAGCCTACCAGGCTCCTCCATCCATGGGATTTTCCAGGCAAGAGTACTGGAATGGGGTGCCATTGCCTTCTCCGATGGCTTCTTTAGGTTCTTGCAACAATGAAAAGGAATCTGGTCTAGAGGTCAAGAGACTTAAAAACTAGGTCATTTATACATGAATCTAGGGGGGTGGGATATAAGACACCCTTGTCTGGAGAGCACACACTTGGGGTCCCAATAACATTGGGACTATAGGAAGGCTCAGCTTCCCCCGCAGGATCATGAAAATCATCTCCCTCAGGGAATTCCCTGGCTTTCACTGCTGAGGGCCTGGGTTCAATCCCTGGTCAGGGAACTAAGATCCTGCAAGCCTTGTGGTGTGGCCACACCCCACCCCTAAACCTACACAGCCCCACCCCAAAACCAAGCAGACAACTCTCACCCCCCAAAAAATGAAAAATCCACTTTAGTGTCCAGAGCTCCAAATCCTCAGCTAATAAACAACCTCAGCCCACTGAGTTCACCCCAAGTTTTAGTTTCATTAGTGTGTTTTCAGGGAATGTTTCACAGTAGGATTCCTGTGTGCTGTTTCCTATCTCTCTTGAGCCCTCTGTTCCTTATCAGTTCCTGTCAGGAGCGAGAGGAGTGGCAAGCTGCTCCCAGGACTGAGATCATAGAGATGGGATGCTTGCATAGGATTTCCTTCATAAGCCTTTCCATATGGTGATTGGGATTATCTATGACCTTCTTTTAACATGGATTGCCCTCTGGCCTTATGACTTCTTAGTTCAGTTCAGTTCAGTCACTCAGTCATGTCTGACTCGGGAACTCCATGAATCGCAGCACGCGAGGCCTCCCTGTCCATCACCAACTCCCAGAGTTCACTCAGACTCATGTCCATCGAGTCAGTGATGCCATCAAGCTGTCTCATCCTCTGTCGTCCCCTTCTCCTCCTGCCCCCAATCCCTCCCAGCATCAGAGTCTTTTCTAATGAGTCAACTCTTCGCATGAGGTGGCCAAAGTGGAGTTTCAGCTTTAGCATCATTCCTTCCAAAGAAAATTATGGCCTCTATTACTCCTTGTTTCCTTGGTAACTTGTAAAGTCTGGTCTTTTGATTTTTATCGGAAGAGGCTACCTTGTAATACGGTATATATACTCATAAAGAATTCAGTAAAGCACCTTTGTTCCACCAGAGACTTGTGTCCTCGTGTCCTTCTTTCTCTCTCTTTCTCATCTCTATTTCTGGCTGATTCCCTGAGCACAAAGGCCAGCTATGTAACCCAGGAAATATTAGCCTTGTTTTCTTCTTTCACTTTCTTATCATTGACTCCGGACCACCAGGTTCTGGTCCATTAAAGGACCCCAACAGTGTGTAAGGGTCTTTTATTCCTGAGAAATCTTAAATATAGAATTGCTGAACCCATTGTCTTAATATTTTTGTGTGGTGTTTTGGAATTATCTTTGACTATGTGGCATCAAGATTGCAGGGAGAAATATCAATAACCTCAGATAAGCAGATGACACCACCCTTATAGCAGAAAGTGAAGAACTAAAGAGCCTCTTGATGAAAGTGAAAGAGGAGAGTGAAAAAGTTGACTTAAAGCTCAACATTCAGAAAAATAAGATCATGGCATCTGGTCCCATCACTTCATGGCAAATAGATGCGGAAATAGTGGAAACAGTGGCTGGCTTTTTTTTGGGGGGGGGGGGCTCCAAAATCACTGCAGATGGTGATTGCAGCCATGAAATTAAAAAACACTTACCCCTTGGAAGGAAAGTTATGACCAACCTAGATAGCATATTCAAAATCAGAGACATTACTTTGCCAACAAAGGCCTGTCAAGGCTATAGTTTTTTCAGTAGTCATATATGGATGTAAGAGTTGGACTATAAAGAAAGCTGAGCACAGAAAAATCGATGGTTTTGAACTGTGGTGTTGGAGAAGACTCTTGAGAGTCCCTTGGACTGCAAGGAGATCCAACCAGTCCATCCTAAGGGAGATCAGTCCTAAGGGAGATCAGGGTCTTCATTGGAAGGACTGATGTTGAAGCTGAAACTCCAATACTTTGGCCACCTGATGCAAAGGGCTGACTCATTTGAAAAGACCCTGATGCTGGGAAAGATTGAGGGCAGGAGGAGAAGGGGACAACGGAGGGTGAGAGGTTGGATGACATTACTGACTCAATGGACAGGAATTTGTGTAGACTCCGGGAGTTGTTGATGGACAGGGAGGCCTGGTATGCTGCAGTTCATGAGGTTGCAAAGAGTCAGACATGACTAGTGACTGAACTGAACTGAACTGAACTGATGTGGTATTTAAAGTACTTGAAATATTTAAGATAATTTGGTATATTAGAAAATCTAATAAATTGAACTTGTGATTACAATGAAGGATGTATAATTGAGTATTTGATTTTAGCCTTGTAATTTTAAGCCAAAAAGTATAGAAGAATTTGATTGAATATATAAATAATAGTCAAGTGTTAAGATAACTTATGGTACACAATACTCATGTAATATTTATGAGTTAATTAGGTAGGTTTTGTCAGACAAATGACAGAAAAATTTGTAATTAAAATTGTAAACATTGTAGATTTATAGGATATTAAAAATGTAGTATTATAATGTATAATATAAAATTTATAAATGCAATTTTAAATGCTTAAGGAAAGTTAATTAAGTTTGCAGATAGGACTAAACAATCAAGCTTAAAGGTGACTATGAGTCTTGCTAATAGAGGACTAAGTAGATTTGCATATGTATAGAGTATTGAAGAGTGGTACTTTTTTTTTAAACCGAAGTATAGCTGATTTACAATGTGGTGTTAGTTTCAGGCCTACAGCCCAGTGGCTCAGTTACTGTATTCTTTTTCAGATTCTTTTCTCTTGTAGGTTATTACAGAATAGGACCTACTATGCTATACAGTAGGTCCTTGTTGGTCATCCATTTTATACAGAGTAGTGTATGTTAATTCAGTCTCCTAATTTATCTCTCCTCTCTCTTTCCCCAAGTAGTAAGATTTTAAAGCTGAACTTATAAGTTTAAGATTTTGCAATTTGCATCTTTAATTAATTCTAAGATACAGGAATAATAATGTGGGGGGAAGAGGGAGGAGCTTCCGTTCTTTCTTGGGTGGAGAATGAACGTGCTCCCCTCCCTTCTCTGCCCCTTCCCCCAAACCTGGGGCTGTCTCCCAATGCTCGCCGTGCCCTTCCTCTGCCCCAGGAAGTCTTCCCACTCTGGTGGGAGTCTGCCTAGGCACAGCCTTTTTCCCACAGTGGCTCACCTCTTCTCTCTCCCAGCATACCTCCCATGTTGCAGGACCTTTGATCTGTAGAAGTCAGGGGGTGGACAAGCAGTGGAATGAATTTATCCTCATTGGTGAGTGAGTGAGAGGTGCTCAGACTCCTAGGGTTGTTAATGAAATTCAGAGGAGGACCTTACTAAATGGAACTCTAATAGGAATTTGAGTCACTCCACTACCAACTGAACTATCAGGGAAGCCTAAAGTTGAGTATAAACATTCAAAATCCCAGGTTGCGACTTGTGGAAGAGGCACCTGCTAGTCCGTTCCTATGGTTTGTATCTGGCATTTGAGTAGCCTCTCTCAAGTGCTTCCTGATTTTCACAACTTTCGCACTTCTTTGCTGTTTTAAATTGAATCTGTTTGACATGTAACGTGTGAATTTAAGGTGTACAATGTGTTAATTTGATACATTTTTATGTTGTAATTGAGGTTACAGTGGAATTTGGTGCCTCTATCATATTATGTAATTATCATTTCTTTTTAGCGGTTGGGATAATTAAGTTTTAGCCTCAGTTGGTTTGATGACTGGAGTACAATATTTTCATGTATATTTACCGTACCGTGCATTGGATCTCTATGACTTATTTACTTCTCACTGCAAATCTGTATCCTTAAACAACAGCAGTCTTATCCCCTCACTCCCCATCCACTGGTGACTACCATTTTACTCTGTTTTTCAAAAGTTTAACTTTTTTTAGATTGACATATAAGTGATATCACAGTATTTGTCTTTCTGTGTCTGACTTTGCATAATGCTCAAAGTCCATCTTGTTACTAATGGCAGGAAATCCTTTCTTGTGCCTGAATAATATTCCATTGTCTACATACCACATCTTTTTTCATCCACTGGACATTTAAGTTCTTTCCATATCTTGGCTATTGTGAATAAGGCTGCAATAAACATGGGAGTGCATATATTGCTTTGACATACTATGTTCATTCCTCTTGATATATACTGAGAACTGGAATTGGTGAATCTTAAGGTAGATCTATTTTCAACTTTTTGAGGAAACTCCTACTGTTTTCCATAGTGGCTGGACCAATTTACATTCAAACAGTATATAAGGGTTCTCTTTTCACCACATCCTGGCCAGCATCTCTTGTCTTTTTGATGATAGCCATTCTAATAGATGGGATGAATCTCACTGTGGTTTTGATTTGCATTTCTCTCATGCTTGCTGATGTTGAACATCTTTTCATGTATCTCTTGGCCATTTTGATGTCTTTTTGGAAAACTGTCAATTCAGTTCTCTGCTCATTTAAAAATGGGATTGTTTTCATTGTTATTGAGTTGTATGGTTTTTCAATATATGTATTTTTGGATATTAATCCCTTATCCAATATACAGTTTACAAAATTTTCCCCCCATTCTCCCAAAGGTTGTCTTTTTCATTTTGTTAATTGTTTCTTTTCTGGTGCAGAACTTTTGAATTTGATATAGTCCCATGTTTTGATTTTTGCTTTTGTTGTTTGTGCTTTCGGTATCATATCCCAAAAAAAGTCATTGCCAAGATCAAAGAGCTTCTTTCCTAAGTTTTCTTTTAGGAGTACTTCTCTACTTCTTAAACAAGAAGTTTTCTGAACATTTCAAGCTTTCTACACCAGCTTCCAATGATGAAGAATGACTAGGAATAAGATAAGAGTACCCAGTCGTGTATTGGTAAATGCTTGGCAGTCAGCAACCTGGAGATCTAATTTGTAGCGTTTGCCAGTTTCTGTGGTGTAAATACTATGATGGCTAATTTCAGATTTTCCACAGATTTAACAGCTGGCTCACAACATTCCCAAGACTAGCTGTCAAGAACTGGCACGCTCTGGTTTAAACACACCACTGGGGCTACCTGTTCTACTTTGCCCTCTAATTGGTGGGAAGACAAAAGTTATATACACAATGTAATAGGCTTCTGAGGTATGGAATTATGTTCTAAATGTCCTGTGAGCCCACGGTACTGTCATGTTCATAGACACAAACGTGTTGATTATCTAGAGATATTCCTGTGGACTACTGCTTTTAGGGAGGAATGCCCAGTTAATAGCAGGAGGCTGCCTCCTCGTCCTGCCTGCCTCAGGGAGGAAGTGTAGGGGAAATACAGGAGCACAGGACAGATCTGATAAGGACACCAGTGTTACTGAAAGTCAGATCAAGATACCGTAAGACTTCAGCTCAAATTAACATCCATATCTGATCAACTAACACATTTTCCTCTTACAAATGAGTGTATTAATATTTCAAGGTAGAAGGTTTGGCATGCAACTCAGTGATTAGCATGAAATCCCCTGAGTCTTTGGCCTTCATTACATATTGCCTGGTAAAGTGCCAAGGCCTCCAGAGAAAGGGCACTACAATGTTATAGTATAAAATAGCTTTTATACCTATAAAGGTATACTCTATACCATAGAGTGGGTGGAGGGCCAGAGGGCTCCTGAAGGCCTTAAGGGCTCAGGAAATAACCTTTCAGTGAGACACAAAAAGGAAAAGGAGGGAGGATTGAGAGATGACATTCTCCAACCATACGAATTTCGATCTGTCGATGCGTCACAATAGCAGCATGGCCCCGAGACCCTGAGAGGTGGCTCCTGCAGCAGGGTCTGCCTGCGCGATTAGAAGGAGGGTCGGGGGGGAGGTTGGTGGACAGGCCTAAGCTGTGTCCCGTCACTGAAGACCCTGATTGAAGGCCCAAGTCCTTTTGAAGCAACCCACACCTGTAGGCTTTACATATGAGGTGGACCGAAATCCTCGGTGTCTTGCATCAGTCATGCATATGCCACTGTAGTTTCTACCGAAATCAAGAAAATGATGGTGACAGTGTTTATCCTTTACTTATGATTTAAGGTATTTCCAGGAATTCTGGAATAGGAGAATATATTGCTGCCCAGCAATATTCCTTGAAACAGAAATCAAAGGGGATTTATTTTTAAAATTTGCCTGGATCATTTGTCTTACAAATGCAATGGGAGAAGAACTAATGCAAAAACCAGGCAAGTTTCTGTTCTGAACATACAGTGAGGCTGCTGATACCACCATAGATAGTGTATGTTGTGAGCAGCTTTCTGAGTTGTGGAGGGCTCCTATCCGTATACATTGTTGTCCTTATTACTTAAGAGTCAGCCATCTAGCAAAAAATGGACTGGAAATCTCCATACCAGGTATTCAGAGTATATGGATTGTAATAAGACGTGGTCCTTTAATTCTCAATTAGCTGACACTCCACTAGGGGGAGCCAAATATATAAAAAAAGCACAATTGTTGAAAGCGCTGGTAGAGGTCTAGGTGGAAGGCTGTGGGGTGGAGAGGGTATCAGAAAGAACCGGGCAAACTTGCCCCAGGATCGGTCAGGAAAAGTCTTCATAGGAAAAGTGTCCCTGAGCAGTGTTTCTGAGGTTCATTACCCCAAATAAGGAGGCTGCTGAGGTGAGCATGGGACTGTCAGGCTTCTCTGTGAAAGAAACAGAAGGTGAGACCTTTGGCCTGAGCCTTCGGACTGATGTACATGGTTAGCCTCACGACAGGAAGAAAGATCCCCTGGCGATTGTGGATTCCACAGAGAACAGCAGAGCCCCAGTCAAAGCCTGAGCCACGTGGAAGTGATGTCTGGGTAACATGGTTTTTAGAAATCATCTCTTCTTTATTGCTACATTCATATAAGAAGTTTGGTATATCTGGGTGGGCAAAAAGAAAGCCACACTGTATACAAAGAAAGTTGTAGGAAGTTAAAAAACAAATGACTTTAGTGTTTGGAAAAGCAATTACGGATTGCGTCCTCTGTTTATTTATCCAGGCGATCAAAACTCTGGGTCTGAAATTCTTGGAAGTCCTCTGGGATGGTGTCTGCAAAGGAGGACAGGCACAGGGGCATTAAATTAGGAAGGCTCTCTCCAGCCCTACTGCATCTCGAGCTGGGAGGCCTCCTGTAGGGGTCGCTGTCAGCCCGCCCAACAAGCCCCCAAAGAAGCACCCCTCCCTACCCCCCAACCCCGCAGCCATTTTCTACCTCAGGCAGCTTTGCAAACTGTTGGCTTAAAGCCCAGGAGCGTCATTCACAGGCCAAAAGAAAATGAGCAGGCAGAATGGGTTTTGAGTTATGATTGTGTTTGAGCTATATGGAAATGAAGGCTGCCTCTCAATTAAATCTGCCTCCATCTCTCACAGAACCCTATGTCCCAAGCCAAGCAGTTTAATAGTTTAATTCTCTAGGGTTCCATATCCTCATCTATCAAACAGGAAACATGAGATCTGCCTTTTGCTTGGATCACAGGGGGACCCTCAGATTTCAGGAATATGTGGCATGACTTTCGGCTTCTGGGAGAAATCTATGCTATACAATAAGGTGGCATTGTTTGATTTTTTTTTTTCTAGTAGTAATACTATTCAGTAACAAGAATGTACATTACCATTGCAGCGATACTTGAGGTTGGACCAAATGATGTTTTCCTGGGAGAAGCAGAACACGCCGAGCCGGCCTCCACGCATGGTGGTGTCTATGGTGACCCCAGAATCAGCCACCAACTCAGAGCCTTCATAAAATCGCACCCTGTGGACAACACAGCCGGAGTGGGTTTCAAATCAAGGTCAGGGGGAAGCATCCATCACAAGACAAGGGGTCTCACTTCTCGGCCACCTACGTCTTTGCTCTGTTTCATCTTCCACTTTTCTCAGACCTGGGCTGTGCTTCCGGCTGTTCTTTTCCCTTTTCCCTGCTAGACTGGGAGATCCATGAGGTCAGGGACCACCTGTCCACATCTGCCCTTCTTCTGTCTCTCGAAAGGCCTAGATGAGGTTGGGCACCGAGTCCAACTCAATGGGTCCTCACTGATGAGTCAGAAAGCACAATACGACCCAGGACCAAGAGGCTTTGTGACTTCACTGTGCAGTGAGTTACCCTGTCCAGACATCATGCTTAAAAACCACTGCCCTTCCGTAGGTCTGACTGATATCATTCAATTCGTGGGATCCAGGAGCAATGATTTTTCTCGGGAGGGACAGCATTCCATAAGCAGGATTTTAGAAACGTGGGGGGGCATTTTGGGCTGTGACCACGGCATTTAGTGGCAGAAAGCAGGGATGCTGGGTGGCTTACAAGGCTCTGGAGAGAACAATGAAAACTGTCCTGCATCCAGACACCTTTGGGGTGCTCCTCCAGACCCTTGGGTAGGAACAGACTCTTGGCCTGTTTCTAGTTATCTGGGCTTAAAACCCAACTCAGTTGTGAATATCAAGTATTTTCGCACTAGTATCAGCTGATTTTTTTTCCAGGGTCAACTGATAAAACTGTTGAGTACATCTGACTCTCAAACAACATAGGTTTGCATGGGCCCACTAATATGTGGATTTTTTTTTCTCCCCATAAATACTATTTCACTACATGATCTGCGGGTAGTTGAATCTGCAGATATGAACCACCAATACAGAAGGCTGACCATGGGACTTGAGCATCCGTGGATTTTTGTCCATTGCAAGTCTGGGAACCACCCCCCAAGTTATTCAGGTCAACTATACTTCATTGTCTTGTTTAAAAATTAAGCTGTCACTGTTTATCTTATTGCAGTATCGCTGATTTACAAGGTTGTCTTACTTTCTGCTGCACAGCAAAGTAGGCCAGTTATACATATATCCACCCTTTTTAGATTCTTTTCCCATAAAGGACGTTACAGAGTATTGAGTAGAGTTCCCTGTGCTATATGGTAGGTCCTTATTATCTATTTTATAAATAGTAGTGTGCATATGGTTTTTCCTGTGGTCATGTCTGGATGTGAGAGTTGGACTGTGAAGAAGGCTGAGCGCTAAAGAATTGATGCTTTTGAACTGTGGTGTTGGAGAAGACTCTTGAGAGTCCCTTGGACTGCAGGGAGATCCAACCAGTCCATTCTAAAGGAGATCAGCCCTGGGATTTCTTTGGAAGGAATGATGCCAAGCTGAAACTCCAGTACTTTGGCCACCTCATGCGAAGAGTTGACTCATTGGAAAAGACTCTGATGCTGGGAGGGATTGGGGGCAGGAGGAGAAGGGGACGACAGAGGATGAGATGGCTGGATGGCATCATGGACTCAATGGACATGAGTCTGAGTGAACTCCGGGAGTTGGGGATGGACAGGGAGGCCTGGCGTGCTGCAATTCATGGGGTCGCAAGAGTCGGACATGACTGAGCAACTGAACTGAACTGAGAGTGCATATGTCAGTTCTGACCCCCCAATCTATCCTCTTCCCCCCTGGTAACCATAAGGTTGTTTTCTACGTCTACTGCTGCTGTTTTTTAAGAAAGTTCACTTGTACCCTTTTATTAGATTCCACACATAAGAGGTATCATACAATATTTGTCTTTCTCTGTAGCTGTTCATTATTTTACAAATTCACAACACTGCTGGCAATACCACGTTGTGGCCACAACACACGAGCTGTAGCAGGACATCACCTCTGCAGTGATTCTAGGTACACGGGCCAGCAGCAACCTCACTGTGTTTTCTGCTACGGTTGTGCCCAAGCACTTACACAATTTTGTTATAAATCTTATTTCTCCATTAGGGATCAGATTGATCCTTAACATCATGCAGGTAGGTAATATTTTCTATGACTTCATTTGGGATGGAAGAGGCGGCATTTCAAAATATTTGTTATAAAAAAAGGGGCATGCAGCTCAATAGGGCTAAGAATATGACAACCTCCCTCTAGACAGACATCACATTTGGTGTAAAGTCTCAAAGAAAGACAAAGCATGAATTAGCTTTCATGATTTCCCTTTTTCCACTCGGCAGCTTTCCTGCCCCGGTCAGGAAAATGCAATCAGCACCTCTTCCTAAAGAAGTGCTACATAAGCTGGTGTGGATCTGTAAGTCTGAGGAATGAGAAAGTAAGTACATTGCTGCTGCTGCTAAGTCGCTTCAGTCGTATCCGACTCTGTGCGACCCCATAGACGGCAGCCCACCAGGCTCCGCCGTCCCTGGGATTCTCCAGGCAAGAGCATTGGAGTGGGTTGCCATTTCCTTCTCCAAAGTACACTGACTACATGTCAAAGATGTGGTTCTAAGACATCCTAGGTTCTGAGAATAAGTGTTTGTTTTTTTAAACAGTCCTACAGGGAAGTTCCAAGGCCTTCCCTTGTGACTCAGATGGTAAAGAATTCGCCTGCAATGTGGGAGACCCATGTTCGATCCTGGTGGGGAAGATTCACTGGGGGAGGGCATGGCAACCCACTCCAGTATTCTTGCCTGGAAAATCCTATGAACAGAGGAGTCCAGTGGGCTACAGTCCATGCATGGGGTTGCAAAGAGTCGGACTTGACCGAGCAACTGACCACTTTCACAGGGAAATAAGGCAGAACATGGGCTCACAAGAGGATCAGTTCATGCCAAGGGTAGTATGTGTCATTGCTATGTCAGGCGCAGGGGAGACCAAGATAAAATGAGACATGGGTGCTGCTCTCGTGGAGTTTATCAGACCATGAGGGGCTCACCGCAGCATGAAATGTTGAGGTAAGTGATGATACAGGGTCCAGAGGGGACCACACAGGAGGGCGGATGAGAGAGTCAGTCTCGCCTCATGCAGGTCAGAGGGGCAGACTGTTCTGGTGCCCAGGCCTCCCCCTCAGAAGGTCCTTCTCCCCCCAGTGTGGCCCTACCATCCAGGTGGTCAGTCTGAGCAGGGTGTCCTTCTCCTCCCTCTTTCCTGGGAGCCTGAGGTCCTCACTCGCCCTCGGGAGCTGTCTGCTCAGGGAAGCGAAGGGTCTGAGGTGTGGGAGGAGGGGGCGCAGCACCTACCTGATGTAGCCCACCTGGGGCCGGTGCTGCAGGAACCAGCGGTAAGACACCTTGTCCTTCCAGCCCACATTCCTGGAGTCCTTCCACAGCAGCCTGACCTGGTCACTGGTGTCCCCGGTGTGCCACAGCGAGTTGCGGAGATGCTCCCCGGGACCCGTCTTGGACTTCACGGCCTGGACAACGACATGAGCAAGGTCTTAGGTGCACGGACTGCACTTCCTGTATCCCGCATCCCTGGGGTAGTGATGGGGTTGGGATTCACGGGTGCAACCTGGTGGCCTTGAATCTAGACACAGGGTGTAAACACTTCAATGCCATTTCTGCTGTGGTCATCCCCAACCTTCAGTGATCAGCACTGGCCGACATTCCACTAACTTGGTCCATGCTTTCCCTGCTGTCAGACCCATTGCTCCCCACATTGGCCAAGGAGGGCCCTGAGCTCTGCCTTTCCTCCTAGCAGGAGTGACGGACATAGTTTCCCAGCCCTCCTGTACGAAGTTGGTCACCCAAGGAAACACATTAGTCAGTTTCCAAGGTGAGTGTGCCCGAAGATGTGCCCCTAAATCCTCCCCACCTCTGGGGTAAGACATTCTCACCCAGAAGGAGCACGCAGCTCATACAGAGAAGCGAAGGCCTGGCCCCTGGGTGGATTCCAGAGTTCCCAGATTTGAGCACAAATGCATCGATTTCTTAACGAATAAATGCCATATGGGAGAACACAGAAGTTAAAAGGAGGGTGAAGGGCCCAGGAGAAAGGGAGACGAGTACCTTGAGCTGAATGCCAGGTTCCGCGACAGCTCGGAAGGGGGTGGCCTGCCAGTATGTCTGCTCTGTCTGCTTCCACATGACCACGTAGAAGCTGGAGCTGTCCTGGTAACCAAAGATGAAGCCGGCATAGTCATCATCCGTCTGGGTGTTGACGTGGAAGGTTCCTTCGAAGTCAACTCCGTTAAAAGCCGTGTACCCTGTAAAGATCAAAGCAGATGAGAAAAACAGGCAAGCCACGCGGGTAGCTGGAAAGAGTGATTTCCACACAAGTGGTGACTGTGGCCCTGGACATACCCACTGCCAGGCCAGGATCGCTGTTCATGGTCTGCACAATCTCCATGCCCTGTAGAGAGAAATGCAGGAGTTAAGATTAACCTCAGAGGGGATGGAATAAGCTCGAGGAAGCTCAGATTGTCAGGCATCACCGGTGAGGAGTCAGTGATGTCTGAGCTCCATGTAAAGATTTCATTTTCTGAAGAACTGCCCTACCTTGTTATGTGCTCAAAGAAAGCATACACTTTTCAACAAAACAAAACCTCAGTGCTGAGTAGAAACAGTTATGCTAAAACTGTCACTTGAGTTGATTCAATAGACTCTTAATTAGAGAACATATGCTTTAATTTTTTTTAATTTAATTGGAGAAGAATTGCTTTACAATACTGTGCTGGTTTCGCCATGTTGCTGCTGTTGTCGCTAAGTCGTGGCCGACTCTCTGCAACCCCATGGACTGTAGCCTGCCACTCTCCTCTGTCCCTGAGATCTTCCAGGCAAGAATACTGGAGTGGTTGCCATTTCCTTCTCCAGGTTTCTGCCACACAACATGAATCAGCTGTTATACATAGGTCCCCTCCCTCTTGAACCTCCCTGCCACCCCTCTGGGCTGCCGGAACACGGGGTTGAGCTGTGTTACACAGCATCGTGCCCCTAGCCATCTATTTTGCATATGGTAATATACATGTCTCAGTGCTGCTCTCCCAGTTTGTCCTACCTTCTTCCTCCCTTGCTGTGTCCATAAGTCTGTTCTCTATGTCTGTGTCTCTACTTCTGCCCTGCAAATAGGTTCACCAGTAACCATTTTTCTAGCCACAGAAAGGAGCAAATTTGAGTCCGCTGAACTGAGGTGGATGAACCTAGAGCCTGTTATACAGAGTGAAGTAAGTCAGAAGGAGAAAAACGAATGTCGTATATTAATGCATACATATGCTTTTAATGAATGTGGCCTGCTGGGTGACGCTGGAAAATCTAAGCCTGTCTGTGCCTGCCTTCTTTAGTTCCACAAGGAGGCGAACACACAGCGGCACCGGCTGCAGAGACTGGGAGCATGGGTCTAGGGAGACTGCCCAGGCCCCAAATCCAGCAGTCTCAGCTGCTTACCTGCCATGCTAGCATGAGGAGTCACTCAAGCTTTGTAAGACTCGAGCTCAACATCTGTAAAAGGAGGCTACTTAAAGTGCTCCATCAGCAGGACTGTTGTGGGGAATAAATGTGACGTGGGAGAGCACCTGGCTCACGGTCGGCACCCTCCAAATAACCCACTTCTCTCAGAAGGGCCTGTGCTGGGGGGAGGAATTGGAAGACTGGGATTGACTCCGACACACTAGTGATACTGTGTCTGAAACGGATACCTAGTGAGAACCTACTCAGGGAACTCGACTCAGACCTGAATGGGAAGGAGGGCCAAAGGGAGGCGATATCGTATGTCTGGCTGATCCACTTTGCTGTACAGCAGAAACTAACACAACATTATAAAGCAATTATACTCCAATAAAAATTAGTTTTTTAAAAAAGCCTGTGTTGAGAGGCAGCTGAGCCATCACCAGCTCCGTGACACTCACCTGGTTCAGGACCACCCAGTTGGGGTCAATCTGGGCATCCCCTTCAGGGTCCAGGACCACGGTCTGATAGGCCCTGAAGTCGGTCAGGGTGACCTCTGCGTTCTCTGGACACACGTCTATCCGATCAATGACCTGGTCCTGGTCAAAGTCTGTCTCACAGATGTCTCCCACTCCGTCACCTGAGGGAATGGAGGAGGGGAGCTGGGTAATGCCCACCACCCCCACGCCACCCCCTCTGTAACAGGAGCAAAGAGAGCCCAGCGCCAGGGCTAGGTCTTCAGCCTGCGTGGAGAGAGAAGTCCTGGAGTCAGCTGTGGCTGAGCCGGCCCCGGGGTGCTCGTGGTGGGCGGGTGAACCCCACTACAGGTGGTCAGAAGCACTTCCCAGTGGCAGCATGAGGGTAACTGTTCAAAGCTGACCTGACAAGAAACCCTGGGTGTCCTCTAGGATTGCATCTCACTGACGGGTGGATCTTAAGTCTGACCTTACGTAAGCAAATGTCTGCAGTACGTTCTGGACTATGACACATAAAAAGCAGGGAAATATGGCCACCAGACACTCTCTCAGAATAATTTACAGTGACCCTTAGGCTGAGTCTAGCCCAAACTGTCCTTTGTCCAGCTAACGGTGGTATTAGCATCAAGACTTGAATTTGCGTACGTGGCATGGGCACGCTTACCACTGTGCTCACAACTCTGCCATCTCATTTCTGGCCCTGTGTACACCTGTCCCCTACAGGCATCGGAGCCTGGGAACCCCACCCCCGCCTGTGCTGCCCTGGCCTCCTCTCCCTCCTGCTCCCGCTGGGACTCTGGTGAAAGGGGTGGGCAAGCCCCAAGGCGGAGCGCGTGGTGGCTTCCCTGCCGCGTGTGGTCTCAGCCGGGGCTGTGCCCGCCTCTGACAGCTGGAGACGCATGGCCCCCAGGGCTCTCCTGTCCACACAAGCTGTGGCTGCTCGGAGGAGCTGGGCCCCGACGGAGGTGGGCCGCTGTGAGCCTGGCTGAGGGCAACCCTGGGCCGAGCCCGCTTACTGTTGCTGTCCTCCTGGGCGGGGTTGGGGACCAGCCGGCAGTTGTCCGGGCCAGGGGGTACCAAGTCTGGGATGCCGTCGTTGTCGTCGTCGTCGTCACACTCGTCACCAATCCCATCCTTGTCAGTGTCCAGCTGGGCGCTGTTGATGACGGTGGGGCAGTTGTCTGTGCTGTCCTGGTGCCCGTCTCCATCGCTGTGGGAGAAAGGAGGGAGGGCCTACGTCACAGCTCAGCAGGGGACATGAGGAGGCCAGTTCTTAGGAGGGGGAGTTTGGGTTTGAGGTCTTAACCAGGCTTGGTCTTTTACCAAGCTTCCCTGGTGGCTCAGACGGTAAAGAAGCTGCCTGCAATGCAAGAAACCCAGGTTTGCTCCCTGGGTTGGGAAGATCCCTAGAGGCCATGGCAATTCACTCGAGTATTCCTGCCTGGAGAATTCCATGGACAGAGGAGCCTGGCGGGCTGCAGTCCTTGGGGTCGCAGAGTCGGACGTGACTGAGCGACTTTCACAGGTCCTTAGATAAGGCTGCCTTATGGGCCTCAGAAACCATTTCCTACTTCCCCAACCTGTTGAAACAAGTAGATCTTTTCTATTCAAAATAAGGGTCAATTTCTGTGATTCTGTGACCAGATGCTCCTTTCAGTCCCTGGCACGACTACGATCCCCGCAGAGACTCTGGGAGCGGAACAGAGGGAGGGGCAGGGGCGCCAAAGTGCTGGCTGAGAGCCCTGGCTCAGCCGTGCACGTGGCCCCAACATGACCTTGGCACTCCGTGGCTCAGCATCCCCCTCTGTACCATGCGGACAGTAACAGCCCACCTCGCAGGCATGAAGACATAAGGCTGATAAGAATGGTGCATATTACACGTTTATACTGAGAAACTACTTCCAGGGGCCTGGCCCTTGGGAGGCCCTATGGTGTTTCCTTTTCTAATGCTTTTCACCATGCCTGGCCAGTAGACCCGAGAAGCATCAGCTGTGAACGCACAAGAAGTGGACTTCCACATACTTCTCAGTCTCTGAGTCCCAATTTCTTTCCAGACCTGACGGCCACCAGGGGAAGAGTGTGCCTGGTCCCCAGGCTTCCCTGAGTGGACAGTGGCCTCCTATGGCTACTCGGGATTAGAGCAGCTATTCCTTTTACCAGTTCTACCCATGGCCTATCCTGGGCCAGCAACTACCCCCATGATGGGATGGGAAAAGGAGGCCAGGGACCAGTGCATGCCCTTCAGGCCATGCTTCCCAGATGGGATCCAGGGAAAGTGAGGTCGGCTCCAACAGCGGGATTCCTGGGCCTGTGGCAGGGCTGTTTTCCAAAACATAAGCCTGAGCTATTGCCGTCAGCAGCCATGCCATATAGCCCCGAATGTTTTTATGCAAAAAACCAAGCAGTTTCTCTCCTCAAGTCTGTGGGAATTAAAATGTAGCAAATGAGTCATTTATTTTAGGCAACTTCTAGAGGCTGGTGGGACAGGATATTTTAGAAAGCACTCAGATGGCAATCGGAGTGCAGGATGACCTGCCACAGGGAACATTTGTGATGCTCGTCACCAAGGGAAGTTGTCAGGGTACCAGTCCCACCTTCCACTCAACAACAGAGATCTCCTGTGTCAGCCTGTCACGGACTCGCCTCTCCTCATGCTGTGGGAACAATAATACCTCACTTACCATTTTCTGCAGGTCACCCAGGGGCCAGTACTGCGCCGGGAGCTTTACCCTCATTACCTTTCATTTGCACCATCACTTTTAAGATGCATGCAATTATCTCTACTTTGCAGATGAAGAAATTGAGACTCAGACTGAGAAGTATGTTGAAGTTCACTTAGCCAGCATGTACTCTGCAGCAAGGACAGGGAGCACGTGGATGGAGATGGGGCTTGACAGGATCTATCCTTGACAAGGCTGGGCTTCAGAGCTGCTGACCGTAGGGCAGCCTCTGAGGAGAGGTTGAGGAGGGAAGCTACCTTGTTCCTTTTGCCTTTCAGACCCCTTTCCCTCTCTCATCCCTGTCCTGCTGCCCCTATGATTCCTTATGGAGATGACAGGGTCCAGACTCTTGGACTGCAGGTGCCTCTAACAGAGCTGCCCATGTCTACGTTTTTGATGTTCTTATAGCATCTGATCCAGCTCTTTGTCCTAACAGAGGCCTCCATCCGTGTGGGACTAGCAGGGCTGACAGCATTCATTTGCATAGAACAATTCCACCCAAGAAAAGAAAACTGAATGAAAAAATTCCAGAGACAATGAAATCACGAAGATCTCTCAGCAAACTGGCAGCTCTCTATTTGAGGCTGATGGTGAAGCTTCCCTGAGCTGAAAGAATATATAAGAGCAAAAGAGCTAATATCCATGTAACAGAAACTGTGATATGTACTTTCCATAAAATTAGCTCAACCTTCACAATAGTCCTAAGAGCTACATTCCATTTTTAGCCCCATTTTACAGATGAGGAAATGGAGGCACAGAGAGATGGGCAGCTGATGTGTAAGGTTAGCTGATGTGTAAGTGGAGGACTGGGATTTACATCCAGGTGTGTCGCTCCAGAGCCCAACAAGGGATGCCACACGGCCTCTCCTGTGATGGAGTCTCAGTTGCTTGAGTGCCTCGTGACCCCTCCCGATACAGTCAACTCCTCCATCCACAGAGGTGCAGTGACCCTGATCAAAGACAGAGCTATTGTTCCTCTAGCAACTCAATCTACCCAGAGAGCCCCCAAAGCACAGTAGCAGCAGAAAGCTCTGAGAGAGAAAACTCCCTCTGGATTTTTCATCTGGTGCTATGCAGTTGGGAGACGTGCCATACCTGTCCTGATTGGTGTCACAGGAGTCCCCAACCAGATCATTATCCACGTCAGACTGCAAAGGGAACAGAATGTGTTATTTATCCCTAGGCCTGCACAGAACGTTCCAGAGAAGGCAGCCTGGCCCATCATCACTGGATCTCAGCAATTATTTCTTTGAAATTGGGGTGGTGCAAACTGCAAAAGGACAACACCATATTGGTGTAGGCACAATGCTGAATTTTCAAAAAAGTCTTCCAAAATATCAAGCTCCAAGGACGGGCTGCCTACACACCAGATGAGCTGACTGAAGAAGGGCGCCGGGGCAGTGTGGGGGCAGGTGCAGACACGGCCCTCCGGCATGGGTCGGAAGGGGGCCAACCACAGACACGAGGATGAGGCAAGCAGGTTTTGCTTTGCTTCTGCATTTTGGAGTGGAGCCAGAACGGGAGTGAGTCAGAGGGCAACAATGACGACCCCTTCCCAGGGCTTTCAAAATATGTGACACATCACACCCAAGGATCCAGACAGGAAGGAGGAGAGAGAGGAGAAACTGCACATTGCTGATCGAACCTTATCTGAAATGTCCATACACAGGGGTTTGGGGATGAAAGGGACATGAGGCTCCCCATGGTTAATTTCCATTACATTTTCCTTTCAGCAAAAAAAAAAAAAAAAAGCTTGTTCTGGGCATCCTTAGATTCCTATGACTGACCTTAGAGGGACTCTACAGCCTGTGAGATGAGTCAGAGGGCCCCAGATGTCCTGCAGTGTCCTTCCCATCACCTCCAGTCCTACGTATACAACGTTATCACCTCTGCTGTTAGGAGGAAGGCAGTAGCAGCAAACGGGGCTGATGGGCTCTGCTGGATTCTTCCAGAAGCTGGTCTTAACATGCATCTTTGCACAGGGCACTCAGCCTGGGGTTTGGCTTCCTCTGAGTCCTACTAACCTGGTTCGGGTTGCTGACCTCAGGACAGCTGTCACAGGCGTCCCCCACACCATCACCATCTCTGTCTTCTTGGTCACTATTGGGAACTTTCTGGCAGTTGTCCAGGATGTTTTTTATTCCTGCAAGAGAGGAATGCTTCCCTGAGTCAGGCGAACATCACAGAAAGGTCTGGAGCACAGACTTTCAGGAGCTGTAGCGATCAGGCCAGCAGTGGGGAGTGGCATCCACCCATGCCATCCTCGGGGAGCACCACCCCTTCCAGAAGTTATCTGCTATGTATGCATGCTCAGTCATGTCCAACTCTCTGTGACCCCTGGACTATAGCCCCTCCAGGCTCCTCTGTCCATGGGATTTTCCAGGCAAGAACACTGGAGTGGGTAGCCATTCCCTTCTCCAGGGGTGCAGTTATCTTGAGGTAACATCAAAGGATGAATTCTGGGAGGCTCAAAAACGAACAGTGACTTGAGGCATTTATCCAGCAAGTTAGAATCTGTCCAAGGTACTGAGGGCTATCACTGTGACCAGATGAGGCATCAAGAGGGCCAACCCTGGGGAGGGAGGAGCTCGTGGGTGTTACGACCAGGGCCCCAGGGCTAGGGCAGTGGCAGGCTGGAGCCAGGCCCTTCACACCACTTCTCCCCAGCTTCCTGTTCAATTGTGTCATCTCCTCTTGGTACCTTGGAACCAGGGATGGTGGGAGTGGTATTTACATCATGGAAATGCAAATGCTACAACTCAGGGCCTTTTCTGTTCATTTTGCTGAGCTGGTTTACCAGCTGTCTGGCTTATAGAAGGTAAGGTTGCATTTTAGAGAGGTGTGGATTTTCTGGAGTAGGGTGTTGGTGGGTACCGTGTATTTCTAAAAGGATATTCCTTCAAGGTCCTATCATGTGATATGTTTTTCAGAAATGATCAGATCCAGCCTATACTTTGATGACAGTCATCTATGTTTTATGGGAGCTATACAGAAACAAATGTCCTTCCTTACAGCCTGCAGAGCTCTAGAATTGTCCTCCAGGGGTGCTACTCACACAGACCAAAGTATGAGGCCCTTTAGTGGACCCTGGAGCTGGCTGATGCAGCCACCTGCCTGATGGCCCTTTCCACTCTCTGGGAAAAGACCTGATTTCTCTGCATGAGGAGTCTGACCTGGGGCTGCAGCGCTTGACCATGCTCTGCCCCTCTCCCTCAGTCTTCTACTTCTAAGGCTCTTACGGTGGGAGGGAGGAAGCATAGTCTGAGAAGACAGATGTCCTCCAAAGACACAGCCTTGACAAGACACTGCTTGAAGGGATTACTACAGCTTCTAGCAATGATGTCAAGTTCCTGGAGCATGAAGGTTATTAAACATGGGAGAAATAAGTAGACAAAAATAAGTGGAAGTGGGGTCCCCCAGGCTCAGGCCATGTAGAACCCCCCAGAGAAGGAAGGCCTTCAGAATCAGCAGTTCTATTCCTGTTCCTAAGAGAGAACAAGGAGAAAAGCACAGATAGATCCCAAGGAAAAGGCAATGCGAGGCAAACCCACCGTCCCCATCCATGTCGTCATCACAGGCATCCCCTTTTCCATCCCCATCAGTGTCTTTCTGGTCATTATTTAGCACGTTCCGGCAGTTATCACAGGCATCCCCAAAGATGTCTTTGTCACTGTTCCTCTGGTCCACGTTGTGGGTCAGGACACAGTTATCCTAAAGAATCCCAAGACCAACATTTACTGAGACCCCCTGTGTGCCTGGTCCTGTGGTGGCTGCCAGTCAACCTCCTCTCACCCCACCCCGCTGCCGCTGGCATGAGAGTCAGACCTCCGGGGGTCAAAGCTCCTCAGAGCTCCTTTTGTATTTTAAACATTTCAGAATTTTAGAATAAAAAGTTACAGTGCTGTGGAAACACAAGTGTGGAAACGGACATTTGGGATGATTCATATAAACAGTGATCTTCATGGACTTTCCTCCACCATCTCTGGCACATGGTCATTTCCAGGCCCTCTCAGCAAAGCAGGTGCCTACCTGCTCATTCAGGATCCCGTCTCCATCAGCATCCTCATCACAGGCGTCTCCAATGCCATCCCTGTCTGCATCTTCTTGGCCAGAATTTGGTACATACTTGCAGTTGTCCTAAGTTGGAGAAACACAGCTCAGGGGGACATCTACGTTTGTCTTTTTTTCAGCTTTACTGAGGTATTTTAACTGACAAAATTGCAAGACATTTAAGATGTATAATGTGATAATTTGATACATGTATATATTGTGAAGTGAGCCTCCACTGATTTCATTAACCTATCTGTCACCTTACATACTTATCCCCATCTTTATTTTGCTGAGAACATGTAAGTTCTACCCTTAGCAAAGTTCAAGCATACAATACAGTGTTAGCTACATTAGATCCACAGATCTTATTCACCTCATAATGGATAGTTTGTACCCTTTTACCAACTTCTCCCCATTTCCCCACCTCATCTCCATCTAAATCAAAAACTATTTCTGACCTTAACACACTCTGTACCTATCTGACTTTACTGTCACTGGCTGTTTTGCTACATTTGAGATGCGGCTACTTTAAAAATACAATTCTGAATGGAACCCACAGAACTTCTCCTCCATATAAGATGTGGCTCTGGAAAGCCACAGAGCGAGTGTGCATACGTGCTTGCGTGTGTGTGTGCACGCGTGTGTTTTCTCCTGCTCGTCCCCCTCACCTTTCTGCAGTTTCTGGCTGAGCATGGCAATTCCTCATCAGGGTAACTGTCAATGTCCACATCCTTTCCACAGATGTAGCCGTCACCAGCCCAGCCGACCCCACACTGTGAAAAGAAAGCTTGTCAAAAGCCCAGGCACTGGGCCTGGTGGGAGGATGGGGCTTACAAGGGCCTCTGCTCCTGTACACAGGCCCAGAGGGAGGGCCCAGAGCCAGGAGGCTTTGTGGGTAGGATTTTAAAACTATTAAGCTGTGTTTTGAATATTGTAGTCTAATGGTTCAAAATTTAAAAGATACAAAGGCAGAGTGAAAGCTCCTTCCTGCTCCTGGGCTCAGGAATCCAGGCAATCCATTCTTTTGAATACTTTCAGAGACATGCTGAGCAAAGACCAGCAAACACATATTCTTTTCCTTTTTTTTTTTTGTCTTTTAGCACAACTGGTAGCACACAAGTATACTACTCTGCACCTTGAGTTTTAAAAATTAACATTACATCCTGGGACTCTTTCCCTATCACTGCATGTAGCTTCGTGTCATTCTTTTTAATGGGCACAGATGTATTATACATAAATTGGAATACATGGCCTTAATTAATTCAACTAGTCTCCTACTGGTGAGTGTCAAGGTGTTAAAACCTTTCTCTATTGCAAACAATGCTGCCACAAAGAATTCTAGTACATTTGTCCTTCTGCACATTTGACAAATTCTAGTACATTTGACCTTCTGGTTTCTTAGTGTGAAATTCCTGGTTCAAGTGTATTTATTTATATTAATATTTGTAGTTTGGGATTATTGTCAAAACATTCTCCAGTGGGAATAAACACACACACGGGGAGAGAGGCTGTTGAGGCACTTTGCTTACCATCCTGGCGCCATATCTCTTTATCTAATGGTCTTCTAGATCAATTTCCACCACACGGGGAGCCTTCCAAGGTGCTTAACCTCTATTCATATCCCCTAACAGGAGAAGGTGCATTGCTGGGTCTGTGTGTTCTCTATTCTTCTGAAAAAGTCTACCCAAGTTCCCTGCCACCACCAGCTGCTGGGGGCAAGCCTTCATTGCTAGTAGAATAGGCATTAACGTAACAGTTATTCCAGACCAGACTCTAGAGGCATTTTCTCCAGTCCTTACAGTGACGGTACAAGGTCATCATTACCCAATTTTACAAAAGAGTCCACTTAGAGCAGCGGAGTCCCTTGCCCAAGGCCTCAGGGCTGGGACTTGAACTCAAGACTCCCAGTTCCATGTCTTTTGCCCTATGTATTTGGTTAACATGAGTTCTCCCCCTCATATCCATATCCTAGTGGGCCTGGTTAAAAGATGAATGATAAACCTAAGAGAAAGGCAATCCTTCCATAAGGGTGTCCGAGGTATGAGGTGGCACCTGAAGCTCAGCCCAGGAGCAGGATAGGTGCCTGAAGGAACAGGCAGAACAGAAGGAACAAGGGGCAAAGCGGAAAGTGACAAGGAACCAGTGAGGTGGGGGGAGGGAGGTGGGGTAAGAGTCTGGGGAACAGCATCAGGGCCAAGGGAAAAGAAACTTGATATGAGTTAACGTTAAATTTCCTGCCCTCATTAATCAAAATAAGGTGATTTAAGACCATACTTCCTAGGCTGCAGCCTGCCTGTTCTCAATCATGTACACCCCTCTTCTGCAACCAGAGACATGGAAGGCAGGGTTCCAAAGACACCCCTCCCATAACTACCCTTATTTCCGCTCAGTTGTTTCAGTAGGGCCTTTAGAAGGCCTGGAAAGCACACCCATGGGGGTATCGTCCTTGACTCATTTTAATGAAGAAAAAATTTCCTCTAGGAACAAATACGTTTTTAATGAGCCATTTTCTGACAGATTAAATTATTTTAGTAGTCACTCCAAGTGTATTAATCCTTCACCATCTGTCGCTGTGCCTTATTACAAATTCAAAAACACATTAAGAGCCCCATCACCCACCACCCCAGGGGAGTCGTTAATTTGTTCACAAAAGATGAGGATTTAAACATAGATATATGCTTGCCTCTCAATGGGAATAAACAAGCCCCATTGATAGGATTTAAAGAAATTGTTGGTTTTTTCTCCCCCTTCAACCCAGCTTGTTCCCTTGTCAGTACCTTGTATAAATTACTTGTACCACTGGACAGAGGGGATGGTATTACCGTTATTTCCTTAACTTGGTTTTGATTCTCCTCATTCTTCCTATTTGAAAGCCATATGCTCATAGTAGAAAATTTTGAGAACAAAAAGGTAAAGAAGTCTGAGGTATGAAGAAGGGAGAAGTCTCCCAGAATCCATCCTGCTGCTTAGGCTGACTGCTACACCAGACTCGAAGCGGCCTGGCTCCCCAGGGAGGAAGCAGAAAGTGAACAGCTGGAGACGGATTATTTAGCCATGTCTAGAAGCCCCTCACTCCCCAGGACTCCAGGGCAGGGGGTTTGGGGACGGATGGCAGCAACAAGCTCCATTCCTCACCAAGGGCCCACCCCACATCCGAGTGGTGGGAGACCCTTGCAAGGCTGAAGTGCCCTGCCCACTTCTCCGGCCTCCCCTCCCCAGGCAGTTCCCAGGCCAGAGCTGCACGGGAAGGAGAGTGCTCAGGAGCTCCTCTTGAGCCTGGCGGAGGCGGGCACAAGAACAGCGGGTGCTGTGGAAGGTGGAGGGTTTACTCAGGGCAGTTCATCTCCCGGAGTGTCAGGCCAGACTTGGAAACTGGATGTCCTTGGGGCGAGGACAATGAGGAAGGGCAGTGTGCTCATGTAAACCAGCAGCTTGTCGAGGGACTAGTCGAGGGAAGGCATCTCCCCCCGGTCCTGGGGCTCACCTCCTGGGCCTCCCACAGAGGGTGTATGGGAGCTGGGGCTCCACCACCAACATGCCCAAGAAGACGGTGTTGACCCACGGTCAAGAGAGAGCAAAGGTGGCTGATGGTTAGGTGAGGTGTGGCTGACGGTTAGGTGAGGTGTGGCTGATGGTTAAGTGACTTCAGATTGCTCCCCACAACTTCAGCTGCCTCTGTTAGAGCCACATCCTTCGTTTATTTTGCTGGAATTGCTTTCGTTTTTGAGCGCTTTTACTCTGAAGCAAGCAGCAGGTGACTTACCACACACGTCACATCCCCCTGCCTCTCTTCGATGCACTGGGCGTTCACACTGCAAGGGTTCAGTTCTGGATCTCTGCAGTTTCTTTCCATTTTGCATCCCCTCATCTGATCACCGACGTACCCTGGTTTGCAAGGCCCACAGCGATAAGATCCCTGCAAGGAACAGAGCGAGACGATGCTCAGACCTGAGAGCAAAGGGCCTATGACGGTGTCTATTTGTACGTGGACTTGATGGTGCCAGAACGAAGTGAGCCCCATGCCTGCCCCTGTTATGTGTGTGTCTCATAACATTGTGTGAATATTGAGGGAGACACTAGCAGACCGGAAGCCACAGCCGGCCACAGAGACATGAGAGAACAGAACCAAAGGCAGAAGAAGGCTGGCTGGGGAGCTGCTTGCTCTTGCCAGCTCCACTGTGGAGGGCAAGGAGGAAAGGGATGAAAACCTGAACGAAGTCCTGGGAGGTGGAGAGAGAGAATTTACTCTAGGGACAAAGGATATGGTTTGGTTAAAAGGCAAGTTAGAAAAAATTTTATTTATTTATTTATTTATTTAAATCAAGTGATGGACAGAGAACTGTTGGTGGCCTAGCACTGAGGATTCTTGCTGAGGTGGGCTGGTGTGGAAGAAGACTGGCAAATGAGCTGTCAGGTCCATTGAGATAGCACTTCCAAGGCAAGCCTGACTTTTTTTTTTTAAAGACAGTTTTACTGAGATAGAATTTACATACCATGAAAGACACCTATGTAAAGTATACAATTCAATGATTTTAGTCACTCACAACTCCTTAATCACTAAGCACAAAAGATGCTCTCCAGTGATTTTTTAAAAATATTTCTTTATTCGGCTGTGTGGGGACTTAGCTGTGGCATGCACGATCTTCAGTTGTGCCATGTGGGATCCAGTTCTCTGACCAGATATAGCACCCAGGTCCTCCGCATTGGGAACATGGAGTCTTAGCCACTGGACCACCAGGGAAGTTCCTTTTTTTTTTTTTTTGCTGCACCGCAGGGCTTGTAAGACCTTAGTTCCCTAACCAGGGAATGAACCCGGGCCCTGGAAGAGACCTAACCACTGGACTGCCAGGAAATTCCCTCCAGTGATATTTCTTGGTCTGTTAGCCTCACTGGACCACATAGCACAAAAGATGCTCTCCAGTGATTTTTTAAAAATATTTCTTTATTCGGCTGTGTGGGGACTTAGCTGTGGCATGCACGATCTTCAGTTGTGCCATGTGGGATCCAGTTCTCTGACCAGATATAGCACCCAGGTCCTCCGCATTGGGAACATGGAGTCTTAGCCACTGGACCACCAGGGAAGTTCCTTTTTTTTTTTTTTTGCTGCACCGCAGGGCTTGTAAGACCTTAGTTCCCTAACCAGGGAATGAACCCGGGCCCTGGAAGAGACCTAACCATTGGACTGCCAGGAAGTTCCCTCCAGTGATATTTCTTGGTCTGTTAGCCTCACTGGACCACAGCCTTTGGTCAGTTCTCTGCTTTTCTTTGCTCCTCTGCTCATCTTCCTTCGCCTACTTGTTCATTTTTGAGGTTCTCTAGAGTTTTACTTTCTAGACAATTCCACTGCCTACTTTTCTCCTCCCAGGGTGGCTTTAGTTATTATCTTCATGTCAGTGTCTCCCAGATCTATTTCTGCAGACTAGCTTTCTCCTGGTAAAAAGCTAAGAAGCAGTAAGTCCCAGTATATTAGCAGGCAGTGTCATGAATAAAAACAGTTCTGCAGGCAAACTGGACATGTTATGAGATGTGTGGTCTTCGCCTAATTATTTAACTTTACTGGGCCTCAGCTCCTTCAGCTGTAGAATGGGAATAATGACAGTGCCTATTGACGGATTGCTGTAAGGATTAAAGTCAATGGCAATATTTATAAAATGCTTTGACATATAAGGAAACTAGGAACCTAGAGATTAAAAACCTTTCCCAGGAACAGACAGTAAGAAGCAGTGATGTTGTTGTTCAGTTGCTCAGTCCTATCCGACTCTTTGCAACCCAATGGACTGTAGCCCACCAGGCTCCTCGGTCCATGGGATTTCTGAGGCGAGAGTGTGTGGAGTGGGTTGGCATTTCCTTCTCCAGGGCATCTTCTGACCCAGGGATTGAACCCATATCTCCTTCACTGGCAGGTGGATTTTTTTTTTTACTGCTGAACCACCAGGGGAGCGAGAAGCAGCGGTAGCTAGAGCCACTGGTTCTTTCCTGACAGTCTGCTCTGCTATATCTACCACCTTGAAAGAGTCAACAGGAACTTCCAGAAACAAAACCCTTGTCCAGAGAGTTAAAACTTAGACCCCTAAGTGTTAAGCAGTTTAATTTAATACAAATGACTTTTGAGAAGTTCTGTAAAAACAATGAATACCATTTGGGAATTGTCACCAGTAAAATGCCTATTCTGGAATACTGAACTATTAATACAAAACTAGAAGCTCTTCCTATTTAAAAAAATATAAGAATGATAATATTTTATTAAATAAACATTCATCCAAAAGCCCAACACTGCAACTTTGAGAGATGGTAAAGAACTAGTTTGGCATTCTGAAAATGATTATTTTGGACATGCTTCTCTTGCTCATGAGACCTTAGTTCCCGGACCAGGGACTGAACCTGCATCCTCAACATTGAAAGCACAGAGTCCTAACCACTGGACTGTCAGGGAATTTCATCATAAAGTTATTCTTATATAAAAAATTACTTATCCATTACTCTTACAGTAAAAGCTTTTTCAGCACAAAACTTTTTATTTTTTGGCCATGCTGCACAGCATGTGGGATCTTAGTCCCTCAACCATGGATTGAACCCGTAACCCCTGCATTGAAAGTGTTGAGCCTTAACCACTGGACCACCAGGGAAACCCCTCAACACAAACTTTTATCCTCATTTGCAAATCAAATCTATTATACCCATATGTTCTCTACTGCCTTGGGGTTATGATTTATAGACACACACTTGTTTCAATAACTGGTCATCAATAACAAGAGCCATGAAACATACTTACTAAAGTGTTAATACAGATAGAATTGAGAACACATGCTCCGTTTCGACACTCATCAACATCAGTGCAGACCTAGGGCGGAAGAGTTGAAAGAAGCACACTGTTTAGGTAGACAGGCTTTGCTTTGTTTTGACATCTTTGGTTGAAGCAACAACATGGACTTCCAGAGTGGCTGGTCATCAGAGCACTGTTTTGGCCATCTCCCTGTGTTTGCATTGGTCTGAGCTCAACCTAATTCCAAGTGATAGTTGACTCCTTGGTATTTAAAGTTGTTCAGAAACTTAACATGATTAATCTGCTCCACAACTTCAGGAAGGTTCTGCTTTACTCTGCCCGGGACTCATGCACTTCTTCCCCCCAAGGATTCCTATCTTTACTCAGTTCTGAAAAATCCTTAGTTCCCCTCTGCTCCTGTTCCTTCTATTCCTTCTTTGTAACTACACTTAAACAAAATTAGACTTTTAATCTCTTTTGACTCTTAACCTCTCATCCCTGTTTTCCATATTTTTCTTTCTCTGTGCTATATTCCAAATGATTTTCGTAGATATACCTTCTAGACAATAAATCCCCTGCTAGCTGTTCTGATAATCTATTTTATTTTTGATGTCAGTTATTTTATTTTTCACTGAATAAATTTTACTTGGTTATTTTTTCAAACCTGACTATATATTTTTTTCCACATTGCTCTATCCCTTAACTATGGTATCTATTTTTTTCTTTTCTCCTTTTGAACTCATTTTATATTTGTCATAGCTCCTCAGGGTAGCTTCTTTATATAAATTACATTTTTGTTTATAAGCATATCCTTAGTGGCCTTGCTTTTGCTTGAGGGTGTCCCATGGGCCCTGAGTTTTGGAGTCTTCACAAAGTGATATCAGCCAGGGCCCTGGGGATTTTACTGCTCTAAGGCTAGTTTTTATGTCAATTTTGGGGCTTGTTTCTGCATTCTATGTCTAACACAGATTCGGAGCTCACAACTTTATTTTGTACAAGCTTGGAGCTTTGATTTGCTGTGGGGAACCATGATTTGCTGTCAACCATGTCCCAAAACTGACATTAAGCTTCCTGTTGATTTGCAGGGGGATGGCTAGGGAAGTTTTTTCATCTCCTTGTAATGAGGAGGGTAGCTCTCTGAGGCTTCTGGCTTTCTTCAGAGGTATTAGGTCTTTCCAGAAGTATCTGCTATAACCACATAGTGCATGAACCCCAGTTTCCCACTTGGAGGGCCTATACCCATCTTCCATCTCCCATGAGCTGCTGTGGCATCAGATTCCATCTACAGTTCTGATTCTGAGTTCCCACTTTGTTTCTAGAACCTGCACATTTCCTTACATTTCTTTTGATATTGGTCATGCATTAAAATTTATTGTTAAATGTTAGCAAGTTGGCTCCCTTCGACTTGAGTTCCTTCTACCATACTGGAAATCCTCGGAAGGGCTCCTTCCTAGCTTACATAAGGCACCTTCTATTTCTTTTGTCTGTTTCCCTTGGCTTAGTCTTGACAATTCTGTCTTTACAGAAGAGGAAGTAAAGCTTTAGGTCATTACTCTAATGACTTCTTGCCATCCCTGTGTGTCTAGCTTGGTTCCTTTTTCCAGCCTTAAAAATGATGCCCTCTAGAATTCTTTGATAGGCAGCTAGGAAATAATGAACCTCTGTCCTCTTCAAAGCGAATAATTTCCCTAAGGTAGTAAAATATATTTATAGACCAACCATTTTTAAGGGCTGAATACATCAGAAAGAATTTCACAGTCAGTCAGTTAAATAATGACCAGGATATAGTAGAACACAGAGAAATAAATGGAGACTGTCACAAACTGCTCAAGAGCTTTATGGCAATTTATAGCTGATATAAGAAGAAAGGGGGTTTTCCCCAGGGGATTACTTCTACTCTTGAAATCCTCTCATGTCTAAAACAGCTTCTGATCAGCAACAATGACTCTGTAGACGTGACCTAATTTTTCAAAGCTTTTATTTGTTTCCCCAGTTCTTACGTTATTGTGTCGCTAATCGTTCAAATGGCTACCAACAAAATAAGCCTGGATCCAGCCACACATCCGGTCTCATTGCCTTCACTGCTTTTCTAAAGATACTCGACGATCCCAGTTGACTAGCTTGCTCCTCACCAGCTTTGATGGACACGTATATTCAGAAATGAGTTGGAAAAACCCGCTAATGTGCCCATAGTGCCTGAGGACATTCCACACACCCTTGTGGAATGGAAAGAGACGGGAACCAACCAACGGTTTCCTGTTGGCAATTAAAGATCAAAAGACCACCACTTCAGCCCACCTGCTTGTTTGTCTTGGCGAAATTGATCCCAACACCCTGCATCACGGGCCCCGTGAAGCCCACCGGGCAGGCATCACATCTGAAGCCAGGAGCCAGGTTTACACAGCGCACACCAGGATAGCAGGGGTGGTACTTGCACTAGAGAGAAACAAAAATTCAGTCTGTAGCCACAGGGAGAACACACACTCAAATAGCCGTTCATCTTTTGCACAAACTTGTGGAATCACTTAACTATCCATTTTTGGGGGGCTGAAATGATCAAAGGCAATAAACGCTTCCAATTTCATATTGACTCACAGAATCCCTGACCCACACGGCTTGGAGGTTGCCTTGTTGTGAGCTTGGCTATAATATAGAATGAAGCACAGCTGAGTGGAAAGGGCCCTAATGTTAACCAGTCCACCTTCCAGGACAAACTCCTTGATATTCTAACTTGGAATTTAAAAATGTCTGGGAGAGAACAGTGCTCCTGGACCACTTGTCAGGTGGCCATTGAGTCCAAAGGCATTAGTAAAGCAACTATTCAAAGAAAAAGACCTTGGGAAGATCAAGCGAGGGCAGCTGTCATTTCTTCAGTAAGATGTGATTCATCAGGCGCTGTTCCTGACTTTGGACCCTATCGAGCCCATGGCTGTTGAAAGGCTCTCACAGTCTAGGAGATTCATTCTTCTGGCTTTTTTTTAAGTCACTTCAACTAATGTAAAAAACATGACCACTTCCTGCCCTTTCAAAAGAAGGAAAATTCCAGTTCACAGATAAGAACCACATGCAGTTCTATGAAACATGTGCAGATGCTCCTCCAAAGGAGGGATATCTAGAGATCATCTTACTTGCTTACTACTTGGGGGAGGTAATCGGCTACCACAAGGCTGTAGGATGCATGTACATAAGCTAAGCTCTTTCCAGCCTTCCTCTGGCCTGAAAGTGTGAAAGTATTCATTGCTCAGTTGTGACCAACTCTTTGAGACCCCATGGACTATAATCTGCCAGGCTCCTCTGTCCATGGGATTCTCCAGGCAAGAATACTGGAGTGGGTGGCCATTCCCTTGCCCAGGGGATGTTCCTGACCCGGGGATTGAATCCCGGTCTCCTGCAATGCCGGTAGCTTCTTTACCATCTAAGCCACCAGGGAAGCCCTCCTCTGCCCGATGGAAAGACAAAGGCAGATGGTGGGGGCAGCTTTGCCACCGGCTATGAACACTGCCTTCCTTGAGACTGGACCTTCCTGAGATTGGATAACTATGGTCTTGAAACAATCTCTGTCAGTGGCTTTGCCAGTTGGCCAAACAGTCTGTATTTGCCCTACATGTCTTTCTGGCTCCGTCTCTGGGCACATTTGGTTATTCACAGATTATGGAGCCTCCTCAAAAGGTCTTGTTGGTTTGAGATTCTCCTCACTCCACTGAGAAAGCCTGAAGAAATCAGTTGCAACCCCTAAAATATACCCCTACCCAGATCGTTCCCTTTCCGCATTCATAAGTGTCCAGTAAAATCACAGCAGTCTCATAGACTGCCTATGAGAATCAGCGGTAGAGTCGAAGGCTGAAACCTCAGCATCGCAGCAACAGGAAGCACCGCGGTGGGAAGCCCAGACAGGAGGTACAAGGAAGGCGGCCACAACCGGACGACGCGCCTCCGCCTGCCCACCACCCATGGGTCTCTGAAGATTCCCGAGGGAGTCATTTTTAGGTGGCCTGGAGGTCAGCCCAAGTCAGGCCTCAGTCATCGACCTGGCTTCTCTTCCCATAAGCGGTAGGCTGTATGCGACACCGAGGGAGCCCCCTCTGTCTAGCTGAGTGCTCACCTCATCGACGTCGGAACAGGCGATCCCGTTTCCTGTGTAGCCCTCGGGGCAGGGTCCGCACTGAAAGCCGTCTCTGGTGTCGGTGCATCGCACGCCGCGGAAACACGGGTTGGAATCACAGCGGCGCACTGGGGGTGTCGGGGATGCCGCGAGTACCACGGGCATCAGGGTGTTGGGGGTTGGAGACTGAAAGCTGAGAGGACCTAGACAAAACCATCATCCACAGGTTTCTAAGCCACCAAGAAAATAGAGCTGATACAGGATGTGGTTCAGCTTCCTGGTGAGTTTCCTTTCCCTCCCCTCCACCTCGGTGCCAAACCTCCACAGACCGCAGCCAGCCGAGCCTCACCCACCCAGGCCCTTCAGCAGTCCGCATTTGCTGGTCCAACTCAGAAGCGTGCCAGTTACTAGAAAAGCACTTACCGCAAGCCTGGCATTCGGCTAGGTGTTTCGCAAAAATGATGTTTCCTTGACCTTTAGAAATGGGAAGGGGAAAAAAAAAAGATGGAAAAGGAGTACCTGATGTATAATCCAGGAATGAAAGAATCCATGAGTGGCAAACTATTAAACAGAAACTAAAGGAATGTTAACACAGCCCTGGGTGGCTCCCATTCTGCCCGGAGCCCCATTCTGCCTGGAGCCCTGGTATGTTTATCATCCGACGGCCCCCTATTTTCAGAGCCCTTCCAGCAGAGCCCCAGGGTAGCAGGCTGCATGGGGCCACCTGAGGTCTGGCTCTAGGCCCTTCCCTGACTCTGCAGGCCTGCAGGTCTATCAGCTCCAACAGACAGCGTCTCTGTTACAGGGCTTTTCTGATGGTCCATCCAGCTTGTTACCTGCTGCCTCAGAAGATCCTTCACCTCTCCCAAAAGTTGGTTTAGTTGTGACATCTGCCCCAAGAACTGCCGATTAAAGTCTCCTGTAGAAACAGCGGAAGGAAAGGAGCATCAGAAAGTGACAGCTATTTCTACAGTGACTCAAAAACAAATGATTTCCCAGAGAATTATCATGATGAAAACCTCAGGGTATGAGAATCTAACCTGGGGTAAAATTCATCTAATTCGCCTAAAAAATAATGATAATGATGCCACTGCTCTCGTTAGTCCAAATTCCTATGAGTTATACAAACACAAGTGCAATGAAGATACCTCTTGCCCTGGACTTTGGCACAAAAGCCTGATTTCTGTAGACACATCCTATAGGACTGCCCTGCTGATAGCCCACTCTTCGGGGATAGAACCCAGCCCATCACGGGCCTGGGGGTTTATTGATCGAGGTGAGCAAACGGCCCGAGAACACACACCTGTGTTTGTGGTGGCCAGTGGCTCGCTCTGCTGCAGGAAGCAGTCTTGCAGGCTGGCCACCTGGATCAGCGAGCCTCTCACCACCAGCTTCAGCTCTTCCAAAGAGTCCTGGAAGAAATTGGATTCATACCACACATTGGTGGTGCCATTCAAAAGCCAGTGGACATGCAGACTCACACAATTTTCATAACA
The DNA here is from genome assembly GCA_006408695.1 of Aepyceros melampus. Classification (NCBI taxonomy): domain Eukaryota; kingdom Metazoa; phylum Chordata; class Mammalia; order Artiodactyla; family Bovidae; genus Aepyceros; species Aepyceros melampus. The sequence goes on from SJXQ01009399.1 coordinate 202,116, forward strand.
CAGTAGGCCTGAATACTTGGACTCTGACATCTTACATAATTTTGTGGGTTTGCATTTTTTCCTGAAGCCCGCGAGCCCTGCCCTTCTGACTGAAGCAAATATGGAAGCAGCCAGCAGCTTAGGAGAGTGCTGGCATCCAGTGTGGTCTTGACGAGAGTTCATCAAGGCGACTTGGAGAAAAGAAAAGGCCCGTTTCCTTCACGGTAAACAAGTTCTTTTTGTGGTAGGAGCCTCTTAAGAATTGTCTGTTTATGGAGTTTAGACTGCAATGAATAAGACATTGATACCAATTTTAAACACTATTATTTTTAGGATGTCTTGGCTCCAGGTTTTAGCAAAGTCTCTGGTCTCCTTGGATTATGAGAAAGAATACATAGTATATTCTATGATGTATATTTTTGTACATTTTCATGTATTTTCACATTACTGGATAACAGTCATTCATTGTTAGTCATCAAGTTAATATTCTCACCCGTTAATTTTGTAGCTTTTACCTGTACCCATTATTTTATACACAGATGATAGAAAAAATTTATGTTAACTGCTGATGTAAGGTCTTCATCCTTATTTTAGACATGAGCGCACTGAGGATTTTCAGAGGCACTCTGCTTTTCAATTTAGTTAAGATGTATGCAACACATTTTATGTAACAGATATTGTGTTGGAACCAGACCATAAGCTCTATGGAGGCCATGACTATTTTGCCAACTATGAGATACCTAATGCCTAGAATGTGCATATTGACTGACTGAGTAAATGAGAAGATGAATATGAAGATAGAGCATTGTGGTCCTTGCTGACAATCTAAGGAAGTAGAATTTTGGGGGAAAAAAAAATCCAAAGAATTCCATCTATTTCTGATGACCCTGGCTTTTAGAAATTGACTCATTTGGTGGTGGGTACTAATTTCTGAAATAGAGACATAATTTCTGACTGTCATTCTGACTATCTGGGCTACTTTGGGGATTCAGAAATAAAATTTAGCATATCCTTCTGTTAATTTTTTTCTCTTTCTATAAACCTACACTATATATATAGTGTAGATATCTATCTATAGATATATATATAGTATATATATATAGTGTGTGTGTGTATATATATATCTTTCTCTCTCCAAACCTAGAGTTTAGTCTTGAAATTTCTGCTTGAAAATGCTCTATATATTTTAAGCACAAATTCTAGTATCTGATTCACAGTTTTTATATTAGTATCTAAAGGTTCTCAGCATTCCTAGTTATAACTGAAATTGCTGTTTATAACCTGCTTCTTTGTACAAAGGGCTCAGAACACCTTGGTACTAGGTTGGCCAAAAAGCTTGTTCAGATTTTTCCCATAACATTGTGCAGAAAAATACAAATCAACTTTTTGGCCAAAACTATACAAGCATATATAAATCAGTTAAAGCACAATAATGGAGTAATGAAACAGAAATGGAAAACTGTGATTGTGATAAATAAGACAGCAACAATATGGGCCACAGTGGATAAACATGGTTATTGATTTTGGTACGGACTTCCATATCAGATGAAATTCAGGAACTATGACCAGTTACAGTAATAATTGGAAAAGACAAAGAATACTATTTATTTATAGGAGATGGAGTATTTCCTATAAATAACAAAATTATATTTTGTTTTTTAACAAAATTATCGAAGAAATATATGTGGCAATTTCTTCAGTAGGTACAATGACATAATGTAAAAAAATACCATCAACATGGCATAAAACAGAAGACAGAAGTGATGTGATATGTAAGGCTTCATGGAAGTAAGTTGGCAATAAGGTTCTTTTTGTTAGAGATGCTCTAGTAAGACCTATGGAAAATGTTGTTCCTGGTGCTTGGCAAGTTCCAATCATTCTTTTTTACTTCTATTAAAAAATTATAATTTTATGAAAGATTAAAAATAGATCATCTTACTGCCCTAAGATAGTTTAAAAGTTTTTGCTATTCCTTTTCTACTTTATATGCCCAAAGTCTCCACTTATCTAAAGGAGTAGCTCTCAATTTTGACTTCACATTAGAATCAGTGTTTTTAAAAGGACTGATGCCAAGGCACCACCTCCATAGACTCTGATTTGTCTGGAGTGTAGGCCATCTAGCAGTTGGTTTTTAAGTGCAGCAATTGATTCTAATATGCAGTCAGAATTAGACCCATTCTTGACCTCAGCCCACTCGTCTGCATTCTCAGAAACCATCTTTCCACTTTGGAGAATGGTCTGTGGGTTCTTACGTGTGCCTTCCTCTGGAAAGTCCTCAGTTCCACAGCCTCGGGACTCTGGGCGAGGCCAGAGAAGGCTCTGGGGAGGTTGTGGATGGAGTCCACGCGGGTGCAGTCCAGGAACAGCTCCACGGAGCCGGCCCCCCGATGGAGGTTGGTCAGTCTCAGCAGCAGCCTGTGCCTCCTGCCGTCAGCCAGCTGCAGGTTGTTGAAACCACCAGGTGAATCCTCCCGTCGTTCTTCAGGTAACGGAGGACGGCTGGAACCAAGCACGGACCAGTGAATGACGAGAGGGCTGACTCTGTGCCGAACAGCCTCCAGGTGACAGTGACAGGACCAGGTCATTGGAAAGATGCAAGCGTGTGAGAACCATGAATGTTCAACGTTTTGTGTGCACTGGCCACCCACTGTTGCTGGGATGTTTTGTGCTCATAAAAAGAGATGGTAAGTAGTAAATGTGAAAACAAACAATATAATTTTAGTTAATGATGAGTACACTGAACAAGCAGGACACATTGAAAGTCAATTCACATCCAAGTAAGCTCCTGAGGGCATGAATTCATTAATTCACCAACGTTTCCTGAGCACTACTAAGGGGCTGGGTGCTGCCCTTCATTGTTTTAAACACTTAGATTCTATTCATTGCAACCCTATGAAACTGGAGTTGACTAGAGGTGAGGAAAGTGAAGCTCAGATAAGTGAAGTAACTTGCTCAAGGATATAGTAAGTGACAGGACTAGAATTTAAAGCCGAGTGTGGTTTATTCCATGGCTAAAGAATGCCAGGCCTGGATGGGGTTTTGGAAGCATATGTTGAATCAGGTGTCATCTGTTGTATTATCCCTCAGTAAAACCTATTTTCAAATTTTAACAATGCTCAGTTAGAAAACCAAAGGTATCCATGGAGGCAAAAGAAAGACTCCATGGGAGAGCCACTGCCTTACATAAAAAGATATTCTCAGTATTATGTGGAGTGAAAAAAAGTTACAGGTCAGTATAGGTTCACTCCAAAAAAAAAAAAAAAACTATGTATGTACGTACATATAGTATTCACACAGATACAGAAAACTAGAAGAAAATATTTGTATGGTCATTTCTGGGTGCTTGGTGATATATGTCTCTTTTTTCTTCATTTTCATTGTCTGATCTTTCTATATAAGAAACTTATGCATTACTTATATAATTCAAAAAAGTAAAAGAAAAAAAAAGAATTTCACATGTAAACCCAGAGTGTTTACAATCAATGTGTATGATTCACAGCAAGCAACTGGGACCATCTCTCTTCGGGTGCCTCTTCTGTTCTGTGAAGTGTAAATGCCAACTTGGTGTTGTCCAGACAGGAATACCTGTTTATGCTGCAGTACTGCCAGAGAAAATAAGCACCACTATGAAATTTAAGGGTGTTTTTGAAGACTTTCTCCAAATACATTCGACTTTCTAGGTCGATTTCCCCAACCTTCTAGAATCTGACTAGATTTGCTTTTCCATTTGACCATGGCCGGAGGGGGGGCAGTTGGCATCTGGGTCCGTGGTATGGAGAGAAACCAGGAGGAGTCAGGAGATCTTCCCTTGTGCCCATGGGGCCACCACCACTTGCTTCTTGACAGTGAAGGATTGGTGAGACCTGGCAGGACAGACTGCCTAGAAGGCCTTTCTGTGACTATAGGACAACACTATGCTTCCTGAAGCAAAGTATTGGCAAGACTTAAATGTGGAATGAGGAGAAAGAAAACAGACATTCTTGCCTGGAGAATCCCAGGGACAGAGGAGCCTGGTGGGCTGCAGTCTATGGGGTCGCAGAGAGTCGGACACGACTGAAGCAACTTAGCAGCAGCAGCAGCATACATTCTTGAGTTATTTTAAATACGGGATACAACAGTATTTTTACCCCCTTTTTAAAAATATTGTTGAGAATTTATAATAGTAACAGCATGGCTTGAAATTTGAGGCATAAAATACACAAAAGAGGGGGGAAATTGAGCCCAAACATATGCACTAATTCAATATTTTAAAACCTCCATTCCTTTGCTTTTGAAATAGTTTTGTAAATCCCCAGCATTTTTACAGGCCAATGAAAACACTGCTCAGACCACCAGACCTCAACCCGGTCACAGACACATACATACACTCAGGATCTCCTTATTTTCCTTTCGGCCACAACCTCTGTTCCTCATATTAACAGTTTAAGAGGATACATAGAGTAGCTTAAAACAAATACTCGTGGTTTTTCTCCCCCAGCTGAGATTTCTGGTGGAATCAAAGGAGACATATTTTCGTGGACCTCCTGCCTGCTTTTAGCAGGCCTTCTGGGCCATGTGGGTCATGATTTATTTTCATAACTGAATTGCTGTTTAGTTTTATAAATACTACCTAATGGAGTAATTTCCACCTAACAGGTGCTCATTAAATGTTGTGAATATGAAATTTCAATGAATAATTAGATGACTGCATTGAAAGCTTTTCACATATAAACTGAAAAGTTTAGCGAGTGGCAATTTAACATCTACTGCAGACAGCCGAACCTGCTATTGTGATCACGCTGTCATTTAAGGGCATTCCACACTTCTGCCTTGCTTTGCATTGCACTGCGACACGGAAATAGGTTCCTCCCGCTCCCAGGTCTTGCGACAAGACCAAGAGGGGAGGAAAAAAAAAGAAAAGAATTATGGAAACTTCCATCTTTACAAGGTCTGTTAGCAGAAAAATTATCAAAGGCTTTGACATTTACTGCTGTTCATACTTGATCCAATGATTCTCATTTTGCTTATGGCTTTCGTTTTTCTTTTTTATTGCAAGTTCCTTACTTCAGTGCTTCTATACTTATTTTAGCTTCAGAGCAGTAACATTACCCAGAAGGGTGACAGGCACCTGCTCAGAAAACACATTTCCCCACCAGAGGGGAAATGAGCCTAGAAGCAGACTCAACAAGCCAAGAGTCTGCGGCCTGGGACACTCCCCGAGCTTCTTCAGCAGCAGCACCGTCGGAAGGGAGAGAACAGACCCAGTTCCCATCTGCTCTCTCTGTCCCCCTTACCAGTGCTCACCTCACCCAATCTTAGGTCCCTCCCCACCACACATACACACACAGGGGAGCAGAACAGAGGGGAGAATACTAGTCACCCAGCAGGACATCACTTCACCTCCAGAAGGAATGAAAAGTCAGGCCCGGGAGCTGGAAGGAGCAGTCTTCTTTAGGCTCCATCCCACCCCTGCCCCTCAGCACCCCAGGGAGCACTGCACTCAGGAAAACAGCCGTCACTGGGGACAGCTCTGCTTCTCAGCTAAGGCACATTCTGTTCTGCTTGTTTCTCACGGAAACAAGTTAGCCTGGTGATTTCAACCTGCTTCTCTCTCAGGATGCACCCCAAGAACCCATCTGATTAGAACGAAAGGCTGCAGGTCTTCAAACACATTTCTGTCTCTACGCTGTTCCATCTCTGGGTTTCTCTGCCAGATTCCTGACACATCTTCCTGCTCAGAGTCTTTTCCTGTGCAGCTTTTCTGGATGGACAGCTTGAGATGCCTACATGACTGTTCTGATCAAATGATTGCCTTCTCAGTGCAAAACACAAGCGAGCCAGTGGAACCCTTCACTAGCTCCCTAACGGTTCCCAATTAATGTGTAACTTATCCCAGGACTGGCCTAACCTTCTAGCCACCTTCCATTCTGCTGATCACTGCCAAGCCAGACAACCTGTTTTAACAACCGGTTGTCATGCCTCTCTAGCTTCCTCCAGCCTCTCTCATCCTCTTCTTTCTGTGCAGAGTGTTCTCTTCTCCATCCGTCTCCTTCCTGCTCCATCACTGCTACAAATCGAAAGCCAAGATCCAGATCAAATGCACCTGACTCCGTCTAGTATTCTATCTTCCTCATGACTGGAAGTTATCTGCCTCATTCATATTCCCTTCAGAGAAGGCAATGGCACCCCACTCCAGTACTCTTGCCTGGAAAATCCCATGGACAGAGGAGCCTCGTAGGCTGCAGTCCATGGGATCGCGAAGAGTCGGACATAACTGAGCGACTTCACTTTCACTTTTCACTTTCATGCATTGGAGACGGAAATGGCAACCCACTCCAGTGTTCTTGCCTGGAGAATCCCAGGGACGGCGGACCTGGCGAGCTGCCGTCTATGGGGTCGCACAGAGTTGGACCAATTGAAGCGACTTAGCAGCAGCAGCAGCAGCAACACATTCCCTTAGCACTTTCTCAGTGCTTTGCTAGGTGTGCTTTACCAGCCAAAACTCAGATACTTTAATGCCTGTGTGACCCTGGGCCTGAAGAGTCCAGTTTTTAAACTATAAAAGGAGTGAATAAAAGCTGTCCTTCCTACTTCACTTTCTGTTCAGTGGTGGTCAAATAAGAAAATGCAAAACTATAAGCTGCTATACACACGTAGGTACTAGCATATTTGTTTATTTCTTATCTTCTCTACTAGAGCATAAGCTCTTGGGACAAGGAGTCCATTTCTTACTAATTTTCCCATACACCACAGCATCTGAGAACACCAAATACAACTGTTTGTTGAATGAAAAATAGATAAAATAGAGTGTTCTTGTGTTTAATCTGACTTTTTAAAGCCGACAGTCTCTAAAAAAATGAGCAGTTTCTATTGGTTTACTTATATAAACCCTTCCCTTCTACACTTAGCATCTTTTTGTACTTGAGAATCTGGAGCCTGATTTTATGGCTGCATTTCCATGTCCGGGTACTAGCCTGACAGAGGAACCACGTAACCTAGCCTGATTAAATGCCATCGCAGTGACTGGTAAGGGATGAAGCAGCAAACGCAAGCAATGGAGATTTGAAATATTGCCATCAACTTGAGAAAGAATTTTCAAAAGGTGCTTTTTGAAAAGTAGGTGGACATGGTAATCAAAAATATTATGATGTGTTGAATGTCAAGGCTATGAAGCAGGATGCCAGCTTTAAAGAACTGGAAACGATAATATTTTGTCTGCTTGGGCTAAGGAGTTCAGAGTGACGTGGCCTGCCTAGGCAGCAAACTCGGCAAGGTAGTCTGGGGCCTTCTGCTTTGCTTGGCAAATGGCTTTGCTCTTTGGCACTTTTAAAGATATGATGAAAGCCGCTGCTGTCAACCTTTCCTCTTCTTCTTAAATAATTATATATTAAAAGAGCCTTCTTGCCATTAATGTCTCTTGTGATGGATGTTCTTGTTTGCCTTGACTCATTTGTCTTTATGCCCTATACACTGGATCTTTGTAACTTTTGTGCTTTGGAAATACATATAAAAGGAAAACCATCAAATTGCTTTTCCTGAAAGTACTGTGGGTGACTCCCAGGTGTGATAAATACAGTATGTGGTTTGGAAATTTTTTTCATAGCAGTTTCAACCAATGTAAAGTTTACTGAATACACACGGAGCAAAGAAACCATCCAGCGAAAGGGAGCACAAGTATAGTGAACTTCTGCAGAGGGCGCTATGCTTGGATAAGTTATGAGGCATCACTACACAACTACCTGGTAGGGGAGAAAGTTGTAAGTGTGCACAGAATCGCAAGGTCACCTTAGAGGAGACAGTTGTGAGTGTGCTCAGAATCCCAAGGTCACCTTAGAGGACACAGTTGTGAGTGTGCACAGAATCCCAAGGTCACCTTAGAGGAGAAAATTACAAAGCAATTTTGATGCCCATGGAACTCTCTCTAGCCTTAGCAGAGCCACAGAATATTAGCATTATAAGTCATCCAGCTTAATATCTCATTCCACAAATCCCTTCAATAAAAAATGTAGCCTCTACCAGCACATTTCCAGTAACAAAGAACTCATTACTTTGCAGAAAAACCCATTTCACTTTTGGAGTGCTCCCCAAGATTTTCCTAATTCAGAGCCAATATCTGTTTCCTCTGCCTTCCACCAGTGTGTCCTAATTTTACTCTTCAGGACTATAGACAGATTTAATCTTATCCTCAATCGAAGTGATATTCTTCAAATATTTTTAAGGCAACTTTCATCTCTCTCATGTCTTCTGTTTGGTTCCTTGATTTCTCCAATTCCTTTAACTTTTTGACTTGTGATGTGGTATTATAAAAAAAAAAAAAAAAACAGAGCTCAGAAATGTGCCAGTTTAGTGACTCTCTTCAAAGTAATCTCTGACTTGACAATGTCCCTATGAAATGTGCTCACAACCAGACAGAGTATGCTAGATGAGGCTGGATAATTAAGAATCCAGGGGGACTACTAGCTTCCACAAATCTGGTCACATGTACTTATTAATGTACAATTAATAGAAGAAAACAATAGAATGGGAAAGACCAGAGATCTCGTCAAGAAAATTAGTTTTACCAAGGGAACACTTCATGTAAAGATAGCCACAATAAAGGACAGAATTGTATGGACCAAACAGAACCAGAAGATATTAAAAAGAGGTGGCAAGAATACACAGAAGATCTATACAAAAAATATGTTCATGACTCAGATAACCACGATGGTGTGATCACTCACCTAGAGCCAGACATGCTGGAATGTGAAGTCAAGTGGGCCTTAGGAAGCATCACTAGGAACAAAGCTAGTGGAGGTGCTGGCATTCCAGTTGAGCTATTTCAAATCCTGAAAGATGATGCTGTGAAAGTGCTGCCCTCAAGATGCCTGCAAATTTGGAAAACTCAGCAGTGGCCACAGGACTGGAAAAGGTCAATTTTCATTCCAATCCCAAAGAAAGGCAATGCCAAAGAAAGTTCAAACTACCGCACAATTGCACTTATCTCACATGCTAGCAAAGTAATGCTCAAAATTCTCCAAGCCAGGCTTCAACAGCATGTGAACCATGAACTTCCAGATGTTCAAGCTGGATTTAGCAAAGGCAGAGGAACTACTCTATTATACAGAGTGAAATAAGCCAGAAAGAAAAACACCAATACAGTATACTAAAGCTGAAACTCCAGTACTTTGGCCACCTCATGCGAAGAGTTGACTCATTGGAAAAGACCCTGATGCTGGGAGGGATTGGGGGCAGGAGGAGAAGGGGACGACCAAGGATGAGATGGCTGGATGGCATCACAGACTCAATGGACGTGAGTCTGAGTGAACTCCGGGAGTTGGTGACGGACAGGGAACCTTGGCGTGCTCTGATTCATGGGGTCGCAAAGAGTTGGACACGACTGAGTGACTGAACTGAACTGAACGCATATATATGGAATTTAGAAAGATGGTAACAATAACCCTGTATGTGAGACAGCAAAAGAGACACAGATGTATAGAACAGTCTTTTGGACTCTGTGGGAGAGGATAAGGATGGGATGATTTGGGAGAATGGCATTGAAACATGCATAATATCATACGTGAAATGAATTGCCAAAAAATAAATAAAAATATTATTCTCAAAAACAAAACAAAACAAATTGCCAACATCATTGGATCATTGAAAAAGCAAGAGAGTTCCGGAAAAACATCAACTTCTGCTTTATTTACTATGCCAAAGCCTTTGACTGTGTGGATCACAACAAACTGTGGAAAATTCTTCAAGAGATGGGAATACCAGACCACCTTACCTGCCTCCTGAGAAATCTGTATGCAGGTCAAGAAGCCACAGTTAGAACTGTACATGGAACAATAGACTTATTCCAAATCGGGAAAGGAGTACATCAAGGTTGTATATTGTCACCCTGCTTATTTAACTTATACTCAGAGTATATCATGTCAAATGCCAGGCTGGATGAAGCAAAGCTGGAATCAAGATTGCCAGGAGAAATATCAATAACCTCAGATATGCAGATGACACCACCCTGAATATTCATTGGAAGGACTGAGGCTGGAGCTGAAGCTCCAATCCTTTGGCCATCTGATGTGAACAGCCTACTCACTGGAAAAGACTGATGTTGGGAAAGATTGAAGGCAGGAGAAGGATGAGATGGTTGGATGGCATCACCGACATGATGGACATGAGTTTGAGCAAGCTCCAGAAGTTGGTGACAGACATGGAGCCCTGGTGTGCTGTAGTCCATGGGGTTGCAAAGAGTCACACATGACTGAGCGACTGAACTGAAAATTTAAGAAACTTTTTAAAAAGTTGCATCACCCTATCTGTTCATTCATTCAGCAAACATTTTTGAGCAACTAGTAAGTGCCAGGCACTGAGCTCAACACTGGGTGGTGCTTAACACTGTTGATTAGAATGCTTAGGCTGTTGTTATTGTTGAGTCGCTCAGTCATGTCTGACTCTTTGCGACCCCATGGACTGCAGCATGCCAGGCTTCTGTGTCCTTCACTATCTCCCAGAGTTTGTTCAAACTCATGTGCCATTGGTTGCTGGAAGCCAGCGTGAGGAATCCCACCCGTGACAAAGTCATGCAGCAGAGATTTGATGGGCAAGGTCAAGTCAGATCTCAGGTTTTCCCCCTGGCATTTACTGAGCATGTACCCCCCAAAAATAAAATCTGCCTGCTTTTCCACTCTTCTGACATTCTCTGGAAAAAGTCAACTCAGGGCTTTAGTCTTCTGCATTTGAAAGAGTGTTTCAATCCAAAAACCCCTCTGATGGCTTTCTAGCCTGCCTGCAGGACTCGTACAGCTGTGCGTGTGATTGTTTGAGGCCTCCCGACCGCGGGAGGCACAGGAAGCTTAAAACATCCTAGGAATGTAGGGGCTTCCGAGGAGTCATAATCATTAGGACTGATTAAAGATTTCATTTGTTGAGCCAATGTTTGCTGCCAAATTTTCATATCTTTTATTTGTAAGATACAGTTGGTATATAGAAAAACAGGTAGTAGACCTGGTATTAGCAATATTAGATCTTTGAGTTAAGTACTTTCTTTGTTATAACCCACTGCACCTTTGTTCTACAGGAATGTAACTTTATTTAGTACTTTGAGGGTAATGTAGAGTAAAGAAAAAACACTTGTAGGGAAAAGGAGTTTTCCGGTTGATAGACAATTACCCAGGAAGAGAGCCATAAAAATGTTAACAGGCCTCTTGGCCAGAAGATAATGTAAACCACCTGAGACCTTTTGTATACGGGAGGGTAGGCAAAAAGAAAGCCTGGTTTTTGGGCTGCTAATGCTGCATAATTTTGTATTACCCATTGATCTCTATGTACAATCAAAAAAAGTATAAAAGGCCTTTCTAGACAATAGGGGTGGGGCTAGTCATTGGAAGGACTGGTTTCCCCCGTGTCTCCTCTTTACTCTAATTTTACGCTGAATTCCCATCTGGGGCATGGAGGCTCGCCATGTCTACTTACTTGTCCCGGCTTCTAAGATCTGTGAGAGAGAGAGCCCTGGGTGGGGCACTCTCCGATATTCAAACGGATGGCAGTGGCCTAACGTAGATGGTGCAAGCTCCTTGTCTGGAACTTTATTGGTTTTCCATGTAAACCAAGTTATTCAGCCTTCTTTTCTCCATCTAAATTTTCCTACTACACTATTTCTTCCTAATCTAATCTTATACTAATAAATAATTTTCCTCATCTATCCATCTCCCCTTCGAATTCCTATATCCACCGGGGCTGGACTCCGGCAATTGGTGATGCCATCCAACCATCTCATTCTATGTCTCTGTCTTCTCCTCCTGCCTTCAATCTCCTAGCATCAGGGTTTTTTTCCAATGAGTTGGCTCTTTGCATCAGGTGGCCAAAGTATCGGGGTTTCAGCTTCAGCACCAGTCCTTCCAATGACTATTCAGGACTGATTTCCTGTCCAAATCTCCATCCATACATGACTACTGGAGAAATCATAGCTTTGACTAGATGGATCTTTGTCAGCAATGTGATGTCTCTGCTTCTTAATATGCTGTCTAGGTTTATCATAGTTTTTCTTCCAAGGAGCAAGCATTTTTTAATTTTATGGCTGCAGTCACCATCTGCAGTGATTTTGGAGCCCAAGAAAATAAAAGTCTCTCACTGTTTCCATTGTTTCCCCATCTATTTGCCATGAAGTATGGAACTAGATACCATGACCTTAGTTTTGGGGTCTCCCACAACCTGTGTATCTGCAATTTACTTTTCACTACTAGAGAAAGGATTTACATTCATTATTGTTAAATTTCATCTGATTGTGGCTTGTTGTGTCAGTTTGGTAAGACCTTGGAAATCTTGATGATGGCATCCTATATGTTCAACTGTCTTTTCCAGTTTTGTGCCAATTGCAAACATTATAAAATATTGTCTGTGTTTTCACCCAAGTCACCGATTCATAGAAAAGTTCAATGCCGAAGACAAAGCCTTGTCAGAAAACACTACATACTTTCCCAAAAGGCAACTTACCAACCCCCAATAATACTATTTATCTAGCTCATTCTTTTTTTTACATTGTTCAGAAAAGTATAGTAAGTGACTTCATAAAATTGATTTAAAAGTTTAGGACTTAATTTTAGTAAATTTATCTGCCTTCAAATAACCCTAGCTTTCTTTTCCAGGAAATCCCCAAAGGTATGACTAATAATACAACCCTCTGGGAGTTTGTCTGAAAGTTCATGAAAATTTTTGCACTTTCTGCATATGACCACTTTAAAACTAAGCTCATTCAATGGTGCCTAGTAAGAACGTAGTGAAAGTTAACAGGGAAAATGAGCACTGGGCCTTCAGTACAGCCTTGCTTTGCTGTGATGTCTCCATAAATAAATAGTATTATAAGTGTCTCATTTTTCCCCTTCAGTATTCGGTTCAGAATTCTAACTATTTTTTTGGCTGTACAACGTGGTTTAGTTCCTTGGCCAGGGACTAAACCTGGGCCCTTGGTAGGGAATGCTCAGACTCCTAACCACTGGATTGACAAGGAATTCCAGAATTCTAACTTTTAAACTCTTTCATCTCTTTCAAATTGTATCTCTCATTAGCCTGCAGGCTTCAGAACAACCACTCTGAACTATCTGACTTCTATCGCAGGCTGAGGAGCTTGGCTGGCTCTGTCCAGTCATCACCACTAGTTCTGGGAGCTCCCTTCCTTTCCATAGCACCAACTGTTTTCCTGTGGCTGTCAAACTTAGGCTGAAGAAGCAGTCTTCATGCTTTTCCTGAGAGGTGAGGCTTTCGCTAAGGCAAGCCAAGACTTCACCAACTCATCAGTTTTGGAAGACAGTTTCTTAAATAGTAGAGAGATGTCTCTGTCTGTCTATCTATCTAATATAGGAATCTGAAATTTTTATTGAGCTTCACAGCCTAAAAAAGTTATTATACTTTATATAAGTCAGTTTCTCCAATCACCCTGAAAGGTAGCTATTATCACTCTCACTTTAAAGATAGTAAATTGAGGTTAAGAGCGATTCAGAGATGTTTTCATGGTGACACAGTTGTTAAGACTTTTAATTGTGACTCAAACTCAGGATACTACCTGCAAAGTTGTCTCTATGCCAGATTCAAGAAAATCAATCATATCCTCTACCTACTTCCACAGAATGCTCATTTCTATCAAGATTATATCACCTGGGTTACTAATAATCTGATAGATCATTTCTATCAGAAACACTATGTGCATTTCTTTTAAATCTTCATCCAAACGGTCTTCACACTCATTCACTCAAAAGTGATTCTAAGCCAGACCTACTAAGTGACAGACATTGGATACATCTAGAATTTCCACAACAGTGAATGTTTTTCTTCAGCCTCCGTTTATTCTACTCGGTCACTTCCATGTACAGGGCACTGTGCTATGGGCTGCAGCAGACAAAGGGGAGTTAAGGGACATTCAGTTCCTGCCTTAAGGGGACTGACAACCAGCTGGAGAAAAGGCATATAAGTCATTCAAATCCAATGCAAACTAAGAGTGGTGGAGGTGCGAAGTTATAAGGAAAGGTATCAGGAGGAATTTGAGATGTGCCTTACACATGGAAAATTTCAAGGCAGGCAACGAGGGCAGCAGAGGGCAAGAGCAAAAGGACAGAGAAGGAGAGACAGCATGCGTGGGTCCAGGGAACTGTAGTTAAATCTGCCCCATGGAAGCATGGGCTGCATGGATGGCTGGAAGGATGGATAAACTGGAAAGGCTGGTTGGGAGCCAGGTAGCGGAAAGCCCTGAATGCCCAGCAGGGATGTGTATATCTTACTCAGTTTGGGATGGGAAGTCACTCTAGGTCTCCGGGGTCAGATATAATTAGATCCAAGTTATGCCTTGTGAACACTAATGAGGCAGCCATGATAAGATGGCTTGGAGAGTGAGAAACAGAGAGTTCAGTTCAGTTGCTTAGTTGGGTCTGACTCTTTGTAACCCCTTGGACTGTAGCACGCCAGGCTTTCCTGTCTATCACCAACTCCCGAAGCTTACTCAAACTCATTTCCATTGAATCGGTGATGCCATCTAACCATCTCATCCTCTGTCGTCCCCTTCTCCTCCTGCCTTCAATCTTTCCCAGCATCAGGGTCTTATCCAATGACTCAGTTCTTTGCATCAGGTGGCCAAAGTATTGGAGTTTCAGCTTCAGCATCAGTCCTTCCAATGAAATTTCCTTTAGAAATCAGACTGGTTTGATCTCCTTGCCATCCAAGGGAGTCTCAAGAGTCTTCTTCAACACCACAATTCAAAAACATCAGTCTTTGGTGCTCAGCTTTCTTTATGGTCCAACTCTCACATCCATACATGACTACTAGAGAAATCATAGCTTTGACTAGATGGACCTTTGTCAGCAATATGATGTCTCTGCTTCTTAATATGCTCTCTAAGTTTGTCATAGTTTTTCTTCCAAGCAGCAAGCATCTTTTAATTTCATGACTGCAGTCACCATCAGCAGTGATTTTTGCAGCCTAAGAAACAGAGTCACAGAGAAACAGAGAGCCCAGTGGCAAACTTCCTTCTTTGCAGCTCTCATGGGAAACACTTGAGTTTCTCATAGGAGCTCATCTAGGGCCCAGATGACCAAACCTTGCTCTTTGATACCATCCATGCAGTCGCCCTCTCCCAAACCATAACTTTAATAGGGGGAAAGATGTGTCTTATTTCCTGCTCCAGTGTTTTTAGTCACAAAACATATATCTTGACTTCTTCTGTTTCACTACTCTCCATGAAGATCAGCTGAGCCAAGTCAGCTGAATGATGACTGAGGTTCACCTTCTAGGACAGTGATTCTTCCCC
This sequence comes from Aepyceros melampus, assembly GCA_006408695.1. NCBI lineage: Eukaryota > Metazoa > Chordata > Mammalia > Artiodactyla > Bovidae > Aepyceros > Aepyceros melampus. The sequence goes on from SJXQ01009399.1 coordinate 217,348, forward strand.
ACCCTCCACAGATCACAGCAGGGGTGCACGGCCACCCGAAGGGTCAGGCCACCAAAGATGTCCTCCTGCCCTTTGTGATCTCTTGCTCACCTGGTCCCTGCTTCACCTACTCCCTACTCACATGACTATGCTTACCCCTTGCCCCAGCTAGTGACTGTTCTAATCCTTAGGCCGGGACAACTCCATGAGCTGGTTTACTAAATTTATTACTGTAACAGGGAAGAGTCAATTCTGACTCCTGTTGGATCTGTTTCTTTGACTTTAACCTTTGCTTTCTGTTGCTTCTGTTATTATAATCATAGATAACGGCCTGCCTCAGGGAACACGGTCCCTCTGCCTGAATGTTAAAGTGGCTGTGTTCAGCTCACAGGGAGACAATCTGACTCTGCCCATCTGTGCATGGCTACAGAAAAGAAGAAGTTAACACATCCCTCCTGTTCTGCAAAATAAGTGGCCTTTTTACTTTACTTCCTCACCTCCTCTCCACTTTTTTCCATAAAACAAACTAGCGTCCAGACCCTGAAAAGATGATTTTTTGGAGACACTACTCTGCCATCCTCTCGGTCTGCCAGCTTTCTGAATAAAGTCATATTCCTTGCCTCGACACCTGTCTCACAATTCACTGGCCTGTCATGTGACGAGCAGAGTGAACTTGGACTCAGTAACATACATCTGCGTTTAATTAATCTGAGGTCATTAATCTGAGGGGGCTGTGAGAGATGTGTCCCAGCTGCTGGTTTCCCTGGTAACTGACAGTCAACCTGATGTCAGGTAGCCTCTGTATCCCCCTGAACGGCCAAGATTGCTGCCATGTCCTGCCTGCTGTCTGCCAGATACAGTGGGATGTCTCTCCAGGACCTTTTGCTGCAGACTTGTGAGAGCCCCTTTCCAGTAAACCAACGATGTCTGGGCTCTTTGTTTACTCTTGAGGTTGGGCAACAAGACGTACAGGTGTCCAGGATGCAACCCAACACCACCTCTGAACACCTCCACAGGGAGTTACAACCACACACCATATCTTTTTCTTGGACCTGATGGACCCACTGACTTCTCTTTCTTGTTCCAGTCAGAACGTGCTGCTGCTCCTTCCGAGACCTTTCAGTGATGGCAAATCTCTGCATTTTTCCCTGCTGCTCCAGGGAAACTTGAATGTCAAATTCTTCAACTCTCACAACTCTAATTCTGGTATAAATTCCTCTTTGTTTTCTGAGAATTGTCACAGGAGTCCCTTAAAACAATTTTTTTCCTAAGAGCTATTTATCTTTTCTAGTAGGCTGGCAGGTGGAGAGGTATTCACAATCATTTCCTCTTTTCTCTCCTTTAACATAGAAATCAGCTGATATTAACAGTTGACTCACTGCTGCTGCTGCTACCTAAGTCACTTCAGTCGTGTCCGACTGTGTGACCCCATAGATGGCAGCCCACCAGGCTCTACCATCCCTGGGTTTCTCCAGGCAAGAACACTGGAGTGGGCTGCCATTTCCTTCTCCAATGTATGAAAGTGAAAGTGAAAGGGAAGTCGCTCAGTCGTGTCCGACTCTTAGTGACCCCATGGACTGCAGCCTACCAGGCTCCTCTGGTTGACTCACTGATGACTCGTCAAAGGAAAAACATCTACCTGCCCAAGCATTCCCCCAGCCTCTACAGAGCAAATAGAAAGAAATCATTGCAGGAGGAGGGGAGCGTTTCTTCCTGTTTCTCCACCATGGCAGATTTAGCAGTAGAGTGAGATTCGGCGAGAGTGAAAGCCTAGAGGCAGAGCTCTTCACTCTACCGAGGGCCTTTTAGCCGCCAAGCTGAGTGAGCTAAAAGGAAAACCTTCCAGAGCATTTAAAACAGCTTAGATAGCTTCTTAAAAGAGAAGCTCCTCCTCTAAAGAGCAGGGTGGTTTTTATATATCATAAACTGAGTAGAGAAGACGAGCTGTTCCTTCAGTAGATCTGAGGCAAAATGGGGTTATCAGAACCATGGTAGAGAGATGGGGGAAATGACCTCCCAACATGGCTTCAGGTGGGGCAAAGGGAGCAGGAATGGTCGAACCATCAGCTAAATCATGAACCAGGTCCCCAACTCCTTCCATGACCTCAAACTGCACCTCAGCCCCTGAGAGGCCATGAGGAACAGAGAAAGCAGACTGGAGAGTGGGGTGGGAGTGGGAGGAGGGAAGGAGGATATTGGAAACTGACATAAAGGAAGCCACTAAAAGCCCATTCCTTTTGCTTTTAACTCTATTGTCCTGTGTACGCTAAGAAATAGGGGTTTCTTTCAGTTCTTAACACCTACAGCTTTAAGTGTTCAATCACAATTAGAGTCTCAGTCTGAAGTGCTCCTCTGTAAAGCAAATTGAAATAAATAAAAAATCTCTTCAGGAAGGATCAATCCTCCTCTTTTTTTATTAAAAACATCAGGCAGCACAGACACGTATCTGTCACATTCCTCAATAAGCAGGAACAGGTGCTGTCCCCAGGGCACGGGCGAAGAGGAGGAGATGAAAAAACAGTGACCTTTTTCTTTGGGAGTCATTTCTTGTATACCGTAGTAACTCACTTTGACAGTGAAACATGTAAATTGGCACAAAACAGGTAGAAAAGAGACCTGTTCCTTTAGTTCCACCTGTGGGATATATTGTCTCCATCAAGTCCAGGCGCTGTGTGCAGAGCTAGGAGTTAAGTCTGCCACATGCCTCTGCTGCAGTTGCTGCTGCTGCTGCTAAGTCGCTTCAGTCATGTCCAACTCTGTGAAACCCCATAGACAGCAGCTCACCAGGCTGCCCAGTCTCTGGGATTCTCCAGGCAAGAACACTGGAGTGGGTTGCCATTTCCTTCTCCAATGTATGAAAGTGAAAAGTGAAAGTGAAGTCACTCAGTCGTGTCTGACTCTTAGCGACCCCATGGATGCAGCCCACCAGGCTCCTCCGGCCACATGCCTCTATAGGAGCACAAAGAATGGGGTGAGTGGCTATTACAGGCTGAGTGCTGTGTTCCTCTCAAATTCATGAGCTGAAGCCCCGGTCCTAAGAGCGATGGTATAGGAAGTGCTCTGGGTGGGAATTCGGTTTAGGTGAGGTCATGAGGGTAGGGCCCTCCTGATGGCATCAGTGTCCTTATAAGAAAGGGAAGACAGAGTTTTCTCTTTCTCTCTCTACCAGTACACACCGAGGAAAGGCCACATGAGGCCACAGTGAGAAGGCAGCCATTTATAAGTCAGCACTCAGGCTCTCATCAGGCACCCAATCTGCTGGCAGCTTGACCTTGGACTTAACCAGTCTCGGTACTATGGGATATTAAAGTCTATTGCTTAAGCCACAGACTTTATGGAGTTTATGGTATGTGTTACAGCAGATCAAACTAATACAGTGGCTTAATTGTGCTCGGTCCTGTCCCTTCAAGAACTGGATCCAGAACAACATGAGGATGGGGCAATGTCAAAATGCATTTTGGCCACAAGCAAGTCTTCCTTCTTTCTCCCAATATCAACTCACCCTCCCTATACAGGTAAATGTACAAGTAGAAGAATTTGGTATTGAAAGCTGAAATGAATGGTGGATGGA
>SJXQ01009399.1:221144-285293 GCA_006408695.1 Aepyceros melampus
ATTTTTAAGAGAATGACTTCTACAAACTTGCTTACCTTTATTTAAGCGTCCCATGACAGTAAATTCAAAATATTTGCTGTGGTCAGCTGAAGAGTAAAGGCCGAAGATGGTGGCTGAGCTTTTCGACTGCAGCTTGAAGGTGGAGATCACGTAGAGCTCGTTCAGAGTGGGGTCTGTCAGGATTGGCTGCAGAACACTTGGGTTCAGCCTCTGGCTGGCAGATGGGAGAAGGTCAAAGACTGGGGAGAATGGGAAGACAAGGACAATCAGCGAAAGGTTTAACTTACGGACACACGTGGTGTTGGTTTTTGTTTTGTTTTTGAGGGGGGACAGTTTTCACAGTAAGCTGTGAAGTAAGCTGATATTATAATCGTTTTTCCACATTGTCAGACTTGCCGGTTGTCTCTTATCACTCTACGGTGACTGGATATTTGAACCAGAAGAAATATAGCGCAATATTCATCACCAAGTTATAGACCCCAAGAGAAGACAAAATTTGCAAACCTATTTTGCCTGAAGAAGTGACTTTGAAAATGCCCACCAGGAAAAGCACTAAATGTTTAGCATGTGGGGGATCGGGAAAGAACACGGGCTTCCCAGGTGGGGCTAGTGGTAAAGAACCCACCTGCCAATCTGGGAGACATAAGAAACGATGTGGGTTTGATCCTTGGATGGGGAAGATCCCCTGGAGGAGGGCATGGCACCCCACTCCAGTCTTCTTGCCTGCAGAATCCCATGGACGGAGGAGGCTGGCAGGCTATAGTCCATGGGGTCACAAAAAATTGGACATGACTGAAGCAACCTTAGCATGCAAGCATGCATACAGGTAAGAGCATCCAAGTCATTGTTTTTCCTATGGCAACCCACTCCAGTGTTCTTGCCTGGAGAATCCCAGGGATGGCGGAGCCTGGTGGGCTGCCGTCTATGGGATCCACAGAGTCGGACACGACTGAAGTGACCTAGCAGCAGCAGCATGTCCCCTAGTAGTGAATTTCTGCCTTGGGATCCCTCATGTGCCGCCTGGACCAAATCCAACTGTCTATTCCTGGTCAGTAACAAATGACACGGGGAATGCCATAGAAAGCATGGATGTGGTGGGAGATACAGTGTCAATAAAACAATCTGCTACCTTTGTGGGACCTCAGTGTGCCTTTGGGCATTTACAGTTCTCCAATATTTCTCTGCTAAGAAATTGTGAGTTTGACAATGCGGAAACAAAATGGAAACAAAACAGTACAACGTGCTTTCTATTTCTTGGCTGTATAACCTGACAGAGTTGGTCTACAAAATCTAGAATCTAAATTTATATTGTGCAAGTTGCTTTTGATACAAGCCAGCTGCACTTTTAAACTTTATGAAAGCTATAAAAAAAGTGTGTCCAGTTAATTTCGAAGGCAAAGGCCAAATTTGGGTAATTCTCACTAGACTGTTACCTAGTGTTTCTTTTGGTTTATGCAAAATTGTTTGAACAATTCCACAGCCTGCAAGAACTTCAGGCTCCAGAGCTGTTTTCTGGATATAATAAGCTGGTTACTAAAGATGGTCATAGTATCTGTAATTTACAAAGAGTTCTTACAAATCAATGAAATAAGTATCCTAACAGAAAAAAAAAATGGGCACATAACATGCAAAAACAATTTACATAAAAAGTATTACAAGGGCAAATAAGTATACAAATAACATGTTCAGGTGCTTAACTAATGATGAGGAATTGCTAACTTTAACATCAAGGTAGGGCTTCCCTGGTGGTCCAGTTAAGAATATACCTGCCAATGCAGGGCACACTGGTCCAATCCCTGCTCTGAGAAGATCCCACATGCTGCAAGGCAACTAAGTGTGGGTGTGTGTGTGGGTGGGTGTGTGTGCACATGCGCGCACCACAACTACTGAACCAGTGCTCTAGAGCTTGCAAGGCACAACTCACGACTCCATACACTGCAACTACTGAAGCCTAGTGCCAAGAGCTTGTGCTCCTCCAAAGAGAAGCCACCGCAATGAGAAGCCTGCACAGTGCAAGGAAGTGAGCCGCTGCTCACTGCAACTAGAGGAAGCCCTCGCACAGCAATGAAGACACAATGCCGCTGCTGCTGCTAAGTCACTTCAGTCGTGTCCGACTCTGTGTGACCCCACAGACGGCAGCTCACCAGGCGCCCTCGTCCCTGGGATTCTCCAGGCAAGAACACTGGAGCGGGTTGCCATTTCTTTCTCCAATGCATGAAAGTGAAAAGTGAAAGTGAAGTCGTTCAGTTGTGTTAGACTCTTAAATAAATAAATAAACATTGAAAAAACACGTTAAGGTATTATTTCCCTCATCAAATGGAAAAAACAATAAATACAACAATAGCTAACTGTTGGTGAGAATTCAGGGAACTGGGTACTCATATACCGGTGGGTAAAGATTTACACTAGAACAAACACTTTGAAGCCAGTTTAAAAAACAGTATCAAAGACCCCAAGATACACATGCTTTTTCATTTAGTGACTCTACTAAAGGAATTTATCTTAAGAAAATAATGAATAACACAGTAGTGTATTTAGGTACAAAGAGATTCACCACCAGTATTAATTCTAAAGCTTCTATTTAGGAAGGAGTTATGTGAAAATCTAATTGGAAGAGGTGGGAAACCTGGATCTTTGTTGGCAGAGCATTTCGCCATGAAGAGGTTAAAGCGTCTGCCTGCAATGTGGGAGACCTGGGTTCGATCCCTGGGTCGGGAAGATCCCCTGGAGAAGGAAATGGCAACCCACTCCAGTATTCTTGCCTGGAGAAACCTGTGGACGGAGGAGCTTGGTGGGCTACAGTCCACGGGTCGCAAAGAGTCGGACACGACTGAGCGACTTCACTTACACTTTCACTTTTGGTAGAGATAGTAGGGTTTGACAGAGACTACAGGGGTTCATGGAAAAAGCAAGAGAGTTCCAGAAAAACATCTATTTCTGCTTTATTAACTATGTCAAAGCCTTTGACTGTGTGGATCACAATAAACTGTGGAAAATTCTGAAAGAGATGGGAATACCAGACCACCTGACCTGCCTCTTGAGAAATCTGTATGCAGGTCAGGAAGCAACAGTTAGAACTGACATGGAACAACAGTCTGGTTCCAAACAGGAAAAGGAGTACATCAAGGCTGTATATTGTCACCCTGCTTATTTAACTTATATGCAGAGTACATCATGAGAAACGCTGGACTGGAAGAAATACAAGCTGGAATCAAGATTGTCGGGAGAAATATCAATCACCTCAGATATTCAGATGACACCATCCTTATGGCAGAAAGTAAAGAGGAACTAAAAAGCCTCTTGATGAAAGTGAAAGAGGAGAGTGAAAATGTTGGCTTAAAACTCAACATTCAGAAAACGAAGATCATGGCATCCGGTCCCATCACTTCATGGGAAATAGATGGGGAAACAGTGAAAACAGTGGCAGACTTTATATTGGGGGGGGCTCCAAAATCACTGCAGATGGTGACTGCAGCCATGAAATTAAAAGATGCTTACTCCTTGGAAGAAAAGTTATGACCAACCTAGATAGCATATTCAAAAGCAGAGACATTACTTTGCTGACTAAGGTCCATCTAGTCAAGGCTATGGTTTTTCCTGTGGTCATGTATGGATGTGAGAGTTGGACTGTGAAGAAGGCTGAGAGCCAAAGAATTGATGCTTTTGAGTTGTGGTGTTGGAGAAGACTCTTGAGAGTCCCTTGGACTGCAAGGAGATCCAACCAGTCCATTCTGAAGGAGATCAGCCCTGGGATTTCTTTGGAAGGAATGATGCTAAAGCTGAAACTTCAGTACTTTGGCCACCTCATGCAAAGAGTTGACTTATTGGCAAAGACTCTGATGCTGGGAGGGATTGGGGGCAGGAGGAGAAGAGGATGACAGAGGATGAGATAGCTGGATGACATCACTGACTCGATGGGCGTGAGTCTGAGTGAACTCCAGGATTTGGTGATGGAAAGGGAGGCCTGGCGTGCTGCGATTCATGGGGTCGCAAAAAGTCAGACAAGACTGAGCGACTGAACTGAACTGAACAGCCATCCCAAACCATCCTGTGGCACTGCAAATGTTCAATAAATTATTTACAGTTTCAGAACACTGGACACAATCACGTGTCCTATGCTAGAGCCCCGGCTAAATATATTTTATGCTATGCTTAGTCTCATCCAACTCTTTGTGACCCTATGGAGTGTAGTCAGACAGACTCCTCTGTCCACGAGGATTCTCCAGGCTAAAATACTGGAGTGGGTTGTCACGCCCTCCTCCAGGGGATCTTCCCAACCCAGGGACAGAACCCAAGTCTCCCGTGGTTTCTTTATTGCAGGTGGATTCTTTACCATCTGAGCCACCAGGGAAGCCCAAGAATACTGCAGTGGGTAGCCTATCCCTTCTCCAGAGGATCTTCCCAACCCAGAAATTGAACTGGGGTCTCCTGCATTGCAGGTGGATTCTTTACCAGCTGAGCTACTCAGGAAATTTTGGTCCACTCAAAAAGAGTAATGCTATCAAAAAGGATAACGCAGCTGAATACTTACCTGTGGAAAGATGCTCACGATATATTATGGGGAGAAAGAAAATCACAGTAATCCAAGTCTATGCCCTGACCAGTAATGCTGAAGAAGCTGAAATTGAACAGTTCTATGAAGACCTATAAGACCTTCTAGAACTAACACCCCCAAAAATGTCCTTTACATTATAGGGGACTGGAATGCAAAAGTAGGAAGTCAAGAAATACCTGGAGTAACAGGCAAATTTGGCTTTGGAGTACAGAATGAAGTAGGGCAAAGGTTAATAAAGTTTTGCCAAGAGAATGCACTGGTCATAGCAAACACCCTCTTTCAACAACACAAGAGAATATTCTATATATGGACATCACCAGATGGTCAACACTGAAATCAGATTGATTATATTTTTTGCAGCCAAAGGTGGAGAAGCTCTATACAGTCAGCAAAAACAAGACTGGGAGCTGACTGTGGCTCAGATCATGAACTCCTTATTGCCAAATTCAGACTGAAATTGAAGAAAGGAGGGAAAACCACTAGACCATTCAGGTATGACCTAAATCAAATCCCTTACAATTATTCAGTGGAAGTGAGAAATAGATTCAAGGGATTAGATCTGATAGACAGAGTGCCTGGTGAACTATGGACAGAGGTTTGTGACATTGTACAGGAGACAGGGATCAAGACCATCTCCAAGAAAAAGAAATGCAAAAAGGCAAAATGGTTGTCTGAGGAGGTCTTACAAATAGCTGTGAAAAGAAGAGAAGTGAAAGGCAAAGGAGAAAAGGAAAGATATATCCACCTGAATGCAGAGTTCCAAAGAATAGCAAGTGGAGCTGACTGTGGCTCAGATCATGAACTCCTTATTGCCAAATTCAGACTGAAATTGAAGAAAGGAGGGAAAACCACTAGACCATTCAGGTATGACCTAAATCAAATCCCTTACAATTATTCAGTGGAAGTGAGAAATAGATTCAAGGGATTAGATCTGATAGACAGAGTGCCTGATGAACTATGGACAGAGGTTTGTGACATTGTACAGGAGACAGGGATCAAGACCATCTCCAAGAAAAAGAAATGCAAAAAGGCAAAATGGTTGTCTGAGGAGGTCTTACAAATAGCTGTGAAAAGAAGAGAAGTGAAAGGCAAAGGAGAAAAGGAAAGATATATCCACTTGAATGCAGAGTTCCAAAGAATAGCAAGGAGAGATAAGAAAGGCTTCCTCAGAGATCAATGCAAATAAATAGAGGAAAACAATAGAATGGGGAAAACTAGAGATCACTTCAAGAAAATTAGAGACACCAAGGGAATATATCATGCAAAGATGGGCTCAATAAAGGAAAGGAATGGTAGGGACCTAACAGAAGCAGAAGGTATTAAGAAGAGGTGGCAAGAATACACAGAAGAACTGTACAAAAAAGATCTTCACAACCCAGATAATCACGACAGTGTGACCACTCACCTAGAGCCAGACATCCTGGAATGCTAAGTCAAGTGGGCCTTAGGAAGCATTGCAACGAACAAAGCTAGTGGAGGTGATGGAATTCCAGTTGAGCTGTTTCAAATCCTAAAAGATGATGCTGTGAAAGTGCTGTACTCAACATGCCAGCAAATTTGGAAAACTCAGCAGTGGCCACAGGACTGGAAAAGATCAGTTTTCATTCCAATCCCAAAGAAAGGCAATGCCAAAGAATGCTCAAACTGCTGCAAAACTGTAGTCATCTCACATGCTAGCAAAGTAATGCTCAAAATTCTTCAAGTAAGGGGCTTCAACAGTACATGAACTGTGACCTTCCAGGTGTTCAAGCTGGATTTAGAAAAGGCAGAGGAACCAGAGATCAAATTGCCAACATCCGTTGGATCATTGAAAAAGCAAGAGAGTTCCAGAAAAGCATCTACTTCTGCTTTATTGACTGTGCCAAAGCCTTTGACTGTGTGGATCACAATAAATTGTGGAAAATTCTGAAAGAGATGGGAATACCAGACCACCTTACCTGCCCCCTGAGAAATCTGTATGTAGTTCAGGAAGCAACAGTTAGAACTGTACATGGAACAACAGACTGGTTCAAAATCAGGAAAGGAGTATGTCAAGGCTGTATATTGTCACCCTGCTTATTTAACTTCTATGCAGAGTACATCATGAGAAAATGCTGGGCTGGATGAAGCACAAGCTGGAATCAAGATTGCCGGGAGAAATATCAATAACCTCAGATATGCAGATGACACCATCCTTATGGCAGAAAGCAAAGAAGAACTAAAAAGCCTCTTGATGAAAGTGAAAGAGGAGAGTGAAAAAGTTGGCTTAAAACTCCACATTCAGAAAACGAAGATCATGGCATCTGGTCCCATCACTTCATGGCAAATAGATGGGTAAACAGGAGAAACAGTGTCAAACTTTATTTTGGGGGGCTCCAAAATCACTGCAGATGGTGATTGCAGCCATGAAATTAAAAGATGCTTACTCCTTGGAAGAAAAGTTATGACCAACCTAGACAGCAGATTAAAAAGGAGGGACAGTACTTTGCCAACAAAGATCTGTCTAGTCAAAGCTATGGTTTTTCCAGTAGTCATGTATGGATGTGAGAGTTGGACTATAAAGAAATCTGAGGGCTGAAGAATTGATGAGGCTTTTAAGAGTCCCTTGGACAGCAAGGAGATCAAACCAGTCCATCCTAAAGGAAAGCATTCCGGAATATTCATTGGAAGGACTGATCCTGAACCTGAAACTCCAATACTTTGGCCACCTGATACAAAGAACTGACTCATTTGAAAAGACCCTGATGCCAGGAAAGATTGAAGGTGGGAGGAGAAGGGGACGACAGGGGATGAGATGGTTGGAGGCATCACCGACTCAATGGACATGAGTTTGAGTAAACTGTGGGATTTGGTGATGGACAGGGTGGCCTGGTGTGCTGCAGTCCATGGGGTCACAAAGAGTGGACACGACTGAGCAACTAAACTGAACTACAAAAAGAACTGAAAAGCAATATGACAAGATGCTAACATGAATAGTACCTATCTCTCATTTGTATGATTGTTATTTACATTTTCAACTTCCTTTTCTTTTGTTTATCCAATTTTCTATTTTTTTTTTTACAATGAAGTTGTATTGCTTTTGTAAGAAAAAATGGTTATAAAAGAAACAGGTAAAAAGCCTAGTTATTTAGGAATGTCTACTCTTTTTATAAGATTATCTGTCTTCAGACTGGATCTGTATTCTTTCTTTCATGTATACCGAGAACTTTTCACAATAATGAAATCAACACTAGCAATGTTGGAAAGCAGACTGTCTATTATGTTCTTTCTTGTGTCCCACATTCCCCAAATGTGAGGACTGCTGCCCAGTGTACTTCAGGAGAGGGTGGAGAGGTTTTACATTTACAGAGAACTGGAAACTTTATATTTTCACCAGTGAAAGAGAACAGAAATAAGATGACATATTTAAAAGTTCCCTTTAGGACAAGACATCATCAGGAAAGAGATGTGTGTTTCAAGGATGGGAACTGCACGCAGAAGTGAACTCTTGGTATTCCTGATTCTTGCTTTGACCATGATTACTTCATAATTCACCTCAAACTAAATTAATCACATTTTAATCTGTATGGTTCTTCTAATTCACTGGCTTCTCTCTCAAGAGGCAGAGTTGGGATTAGTTAGTAATGAGCTTGGAGAGCATTCTGAAAAGGAAATGAGACGCTACAAGTTCCTATTAGTGTTATTACACTTCAGTAATAGGGCCAAGGTCTAAGCACCATCTTCTAGTAGTGCGCAGGTGAAATTATTGCTACCAATGAGCCCGACCACCAAGTCATGAAAATCAAATACTTACTAATAAAAATAGCAAGGCAGCTCAGAGGAAAAAGGAGAGAGCAATTTTTCAGCTGAGCTGAAAACTGTAAGTCTTACAATTGTAAGACTAATCAGAGTACATCATGAGAAACGCTGGACTGGAAGAAACGCAGCTGGAATCAAGATTGCCGGGAGAAATATCAAGAACCTCCGATATGCGATGACACCACCCTTATGGCAGAAAGTGAAGAGGAACTTAAAAGCCTCTTGATGAAAGTGAAAGAGGAGAGTGAAAAAGTTGGCTTAAAGCTCAACATTCAGAAAACGAAGATCATGGCATCTGGTCCCATCACTTCATGGGAAATAGACGGGGAAACTGTGTCAGACTTTATTTTTGGGGGCTCCAAAATCACTGCAGATGGTGACTGCAGCCATGAAATTAAAAGATGCTTACTCCTTGGAAGAAAAGTTATGACCAACCTAGATAGCATATTCAAAAGCAGAGACATTACTTTGCTGACTAAGGTCCATCTAGTCAAGGCTATGGTTTTTTCCTGTGGTCATGTATGGATGTGAGAGTTGGACTGTGAAGAAGGCTGAGTGCCGAAGAATTGATGCTTTTGAACTGTGGTGTTGGAGAAGACTCTTGAGAGTCCCTTGGACTGCAAGGAGATCCAACCAGTCCATTCTGAAGGAGATCAGCCCTGGGATTTCTTTGAAGGGAATGATGCTGAAGCTGAAACTCCAGTACTTTGGCCACCTCATGTGAAGAGTTGACTCACTGGAAAAGACCCTGATGCTGGGAGGGATTTGGGGGCAGGAGGAGAAGGGGACGACAGAGGATGAGATGGCTGGATGGCATCATGGACTCGATGGGCGTGAGTCTGAGTGAACTCCGGGAGTCGGTGATGGACAGGGAGGCCTGGCGTGCTGCAATTCATGGGGTCGCAAAGAGTCAGACATGACTGAGTGACTGAACTGAACTGAACTGAATCAATTCAATAAAGGCATCTATCAGAAACTTGACTTAATCAGATCATCTACAGCAATTAAATTAACCAGATAATGTAGGTATAGCCTGATTTCAAGTCTCCACAAAACAAGCAGCTCTGTCTCAGGAGAAGCAAAATCCATACCTTCACACCATGAAGTTGCGTGTTCTAATGTCAAGAATTCGAGTAAAATATTAGACCCATGAATTCAAACGTGTTAAATAATGTCTGCAATAAGAACGTTTTTGAACTGTGTTAAAAAGCTTCCTTCTGACACCAAAAGCAAAGGCAACAAAGAAAAGTAAACAAAAGAGACTACATCAAACTAAAAGGCTTCTACACAGCAAAGGAAAGCAGTGAAATGAAAAGGCAACCTACGGAGTGGGGGAAAATATCCGCACATCACATCTCTGCTGTAAGGGGTTAATATCCAAATCATATAATGAATTCATACAACTCAACAGAAAAGACACGCAAAACAACCAAGAACTACAACCAAACATGTTTAAAATTGGGCAGAAAATCCAAATAAACTTCCCCAAAGAAGACAGACAACCAGGGTATACATGAACAGATGCTCAACATCACTAGTAACCAGAGAAATGCAAATCAAAACCACAATGACATGTTACCTTCACCTGTTAGAATGGCTATTATTAAAAAGACAAGAAACAGCAAGTGTTGGTGAGAATGTGGGGAAAGGGAACCCTTGTACATCACTGGTGAGAATGCAAGGTGGTGCGGTCATAATGGAAAACAGTATGAAGGGTTCTCAAAAAATTAAAAATAGGACTACCATATGATCCAGCAATTTCACCCCTGGGTATTTATCCAAAGAAAACAAAACCATTAACTCTAAAAGATACGTGGAGTTATTCATCACAGCACTATTTATAATAGCTAAGATATGAAAACAACCAGTGTCTATCAGTGGAAGAATGGATAAAGAAAAGGACATATATAAAGGTGTAGACACACATATATGATAGAACATTATCCAATTATTAAAAAGGAATGAAATCTTGCCATTTATAATAACATGGATGGACTTCATGGGCATTATGCTAAGTGTTATGGGAAAAAAATTATGTATGATCTCATACGCAAAATCTTAAAAACAAACAAGAAGACTCTCATAGAATACAGAGAACATTCTAATGGTTGCCAGAAGTGGGAGTGGTGGTTATGGGGGTGAAATAGATGAAGAAGGCCAAAAGGTACAAACTTCTAGTTACAAAATAAGCTGTGGGGATATAACATAGAGCCTGGTGACTGCAGTTAATAGTACTGTATTGCATATTTGAGAGTTGCTAAGAGTAGATTTTAAAGTCCTCATCACAAGGGAAAATAATTGCAGCCATGTGTGGCGACAGATACTAACTAGACTTGTGGTGAACGTTTTGCAATGTATACAATTATCAAATCATTATGTTGTACACTTGAAACTAATATAACATTATATGCCAATTATGCATTAATTTTTCAAAAAAGTTTCCTTTCTTACCTTCCCAGAAGCCAGGTTGCAATGAATAAACTGCAGCGTTTTAAACGTTTCAACTCAAACTAAAAGCAGTCCAGTACCCCCTGACAATACAATTCTAGTAGCCTGGTCTGGAATCAGAACGAATTGTTTGGTGAAATGCAAAGTTTAATCGGGAATTACTGAAGTGGGAGGGGAAGGGACCAGGATAAGCAATCTTGACTCTGGCTTCCTAGAAAAAGCAATTTTTACTTCAAGTTTTATTTCCTTAGCTTGAAAGAAATTAACCCCAGGCATCAATTTCAAACAGATGAAGGTGATCACTGGCTAGCCAATTAGAGCCGTAAGATCTTTTCTTGGTTAAAAAACTTCTTTCTTTCCGTCTTCCCAAAATTCTGTTTAAGCTTAAGTGCTTTCTGCACCACGGTTCTTTTCACAAAGGGGTTTGAAGACTGATTATCCAAGTGCTTTTCAAATTATTTATCGAATTTTTAACCTCTGTAGAGAAAGACCCATTTCTTAGCTTTCCTGTTCAATTTACCTCCAGAATCGTGAAGTGAAGTCGCTCAGTCGTGCCCGACTCTTTGCGATCCTGTGGACTGTAGCACACCAGGCTCCTCCGTCCATGGGATTGTCCAGGCAAGAATACTGGAGTGGGTTGCCAGTTCCTTCTCCAGGGGGTCTTCTGGACCCATCAGGGATGGAACCCAGGTCTCCCGCATTGCAGGTGGAGGCTTTAACCTCTGAGCCACCAGGGCAGAGATCAAGCCAACTCCCAAAGCTCCAGCAGAGCTGGAGCAGAAAAAGGTCAGCGGCAAGAAGAGTAATACTGCACCTTTCTTGGGTATGTGGCCTCAGACTAGGCTAACACCGAAGGATTTAGGATGTCATCGCCGAGGGGAGAGCGGCCCACAGAGCCGCAGGGCACAGAATCCAGATTTCACCGTACTCCAGACTGGACGTGTTCGAGGTCTAGGACCGCGCTACAAGCTTGGAAGTGAACCCCACCTCTTTGCCTAGAGTGAACATAAATTTTACACCCCCAAGCTATTGTATAGGGAATTGATCTCACCGCCGGTTAATCGAATCCCCGAAAATTCTAATCTCTAATGACCGCTTCCAAGCACAATACGCTTTGCCTCGGGCCCCAAAGGCGCAGTGAGGTGCCCAGAGGGACCCAGGAGCCCAGGGCGGAGCAGGCGCGGGGCTGGTCCCTCCGTTCGCCCGAGCGGCGCTGCGGGACGGCGGGCTCGGTGGCCCGGAGCCCGGCTCGCACCCACTTACCCTGCGGGGTGGCCTGGGCGCCGGCCCCCAGCCAGGGCTGCAGGGCCAGGTGCAGCAGGAGGAAGGCGGCTCCGCGCGGGGCCAGCATGTCGGCTCTGCGCGCTGCCCGCGGGCGCGCGGGAGTCTCGGCAGCGGGGGCCCCGCCTGCGTGCGGGCGGCGCGCGGCCCCCGGTCCGGCTTCCCGCGGGCGGCGCAGGTGAGGCGAGCGCGGCGGCGTCCGCGCAGCCGTCGGGGGCGGCGCTCGGGTCCTGGCGCCGCGGAGCTGGGTGCGCTGGAGGCAGGGCTGGGCGCTTTATGGTCCGGCCGGCCGGGGCGGGGAAGGGCCGAGGCCGGGGCGGCCCCCTTGGCCGGGATCCCCTTTGGCCGGGAAGTGTGGGGGTGGCCGGAGCGGCGGAGGGAAAGGCGTGAGCCTGGGGACTGGGGACGAGAGGGCCCCCTCCGCCCGACTCGGTTCTGGGGAGGTGGGCGTGGTCGCCGACCCGGGACGGACGAGGAAGTTAGGAGGATGGAAGAGCGAGGATGGGGCTGGTAGGAAAGTGAGGACGCGCAGGACAGAGAGAAGGAGAGAGGGGCAAAAGAAGCAGAAAATGACACTGACCCGCTAGCTTTGGGCACCGCCCGTCCCCCGCCTCTTCTTTTCTGAAGGAACATTGTTTGGACAAGCTTTTAACACCCGTCTTGGGCTCTGCGGGAACGTCTGCCTCCCAAGGGGGTCCGGTGAACAATTCGTTTCTTTTATTTCTTTAAGCTTGTCTTGACTACTTCAGATGATGAATATTTTCCCCATCAGGCTTTGGGATGTGAACAGTGAATGTTTCAAAGTTTTTGAGTTTTTAATGGAAATAAAGCACATCTCAAGGAATCCATCCAGACAGAACCGTTTATAGGATGGTAGAGTTTTATGGAGAATTTATTTTCCAAACACTTGTCTGCCCACTCTGTTTCACCCTCCCAAAAGATTCCAAGTGACAGTTTAAAGCTATGGGAGTAGGACCTAAAAAAGAGGGAAGGAACATGAGGAATTAGCCTTCCTTCTAGCAAAGCCCCCTAAAAATAATGTGGATTAACTACAGGAAAAAATATTTCAGAACAATGGTAAACTTTCCCCTCATAAACAATCTTGACTAATGGAGAAAATCCAGCAATGTATTTATATCCCTTTAAGTCTCAAAGAATTCCATTTCAAAGTTTAAGAATAAGCCACAAACTGCCACAAGCTGGAAGATTAACTCATCATCTTATTCCCAAACTGTGCTAGAATAACTCTTTATGATTCCATGTACAGCTAATGACCTGGAAATTTGTGAGCTATATTCAGAGTTCCTTTGTATTATATATATTCGAGGTCTACCATATTCTGGTTCGGGCTTCATTTAACGCCATGTTACACTAAAGTTTCTGTATGGAGTGGGTCACCATATGCCTACATATGAGAGAGCACTGAAGAGACAAAGGCACATGTTTCCAGCGGTGTGACTATACACTGCTGCTGCTAAGTCGCTTCAGTCGTGTCTGACTCTGTGCGGCCCCATAGAAGCCTGCCCACCAGGCTTCCCCGTCCCTGGGATTCTCCAGGCAAGAACACTGGAGTGGGTTGCTATTTCCTTCTCCAATGCATGAAAGTGAAAAGTGAAAGTGAAGTCGCTCAGTCGTGTCCGACCCTCAGCGACCCCATCGACTGCAGCCTTCCAAGCTCCTCCGTCCATGGGATTTTCCAGGCAAGAGTACTGGAGTGGGGTGCCATTGCCTTCTCACTATACACTAGTGAGATGGATTAGACCTGGGCTTCCCAGGTGGTCCTAGTGGTGAAGAATCCATCTGCCAATGCAGGGGATGCAAGTTCGATCCCTGGGTCAGGAAGATACCCTGGAGAAGGAAGTGGCAACCCACTCCAGTGTTCTTGCCTGGGAAATCTCACGGACAGAGGAGCCTGGCGGGCTACAGTCCATGGGGTCACAAAGAATCAGACACGACTGAGCACGCATCCAGAGTCTTCAAGTCTCCAGACAGTGTCCTCAGCAGTGGCTTGGAACAGAGGGGCCTCCAGACTCCCAACTTTTACCTTAAGCCCAACAGCTTTGCTTGTATATGTTTTATACAATGGACTTCAGAGTACGTAGGACTAAGCTGGAAGTTATTTGAAGGCAGATACCATATTTTTAAATCATCTTTGTTTAGTCCTCTTTCCCAGGCCTCCCCATGACCTGGGCTTCCCAGGTGGTCCTAGTGGTGAAGAATCCATCTGCCAATGCAGGGGATGCAAGTTCGATCCCTGGGTCAGGAAGATACCCTGGAGAAGGAAGTGGCAACCCACTCCAGTGTTCTTGCCTGGGAAATCTCACGGACAGAGGAGCCTGGCGGGCTACAGTCCATGGGGTCACAAAGAATCAGACACGACTGAGCACGCATCCAGAGTCTTCAAGTCTCCAGACAGTGTCCTCAGCAGTGGCTTGGAACAGAGGGGCCTCCAGACTCCCAACTTTTACCTTAAGCCCAACAGCTTTGCTTGTATATGTTTTATACAATGGACTTCAGAGTACGTAGGACTAAGCTGGAAGTTATTTGAAGGCAGATACCATATTTTTAAATCATCTTTGTTTAGTCCTCTTTCCCAGGCCTCCCCAAATCCCAGCAGATTCCCAGAAAAAATAGCTTGCACAGGTAGGCACACAATAAATTTTGGTTGAAACTGGATGACTACTAAGTGTAACTGAGCAACAAAAGAATCAAATGACTTTCTGCTAGCCCGATAGAACTTACAATTTAGGTTTGTTTTTAAAGATACTGCAATTTTATGAGGCTATTCTTTGAGGAATCACAGTCAGCTTTTTCTTTATGTCGTCGAAATCAGGAGGAAATTTAATTTCCATGAAAGTCTATTAAATTGGCTGTGAAATATATGGTAAAGGAAGCAAAAGAGTTGATCGGTGTCTTTTCTGTGCCACTTCATTAAATTATCTGTTGTTATACTTACCACACTGAATTTTATTTTATCTTAATAATGTGCTAATTTATTTAATTTCCTCCAAGTAACAAACTGTAAACTCTTTAGTAGTATCTCATGTATTTTTTTATAGTCCCAATTTCAAGGACAGTTCTGGCACTTGATAGTGAGTAGCTCATTGAACTGACTTTCTTTCTCTTGTACTGAAAAGTAGGGTAAGAGGTTATGATATGTTAGTAATCTATTTGTACTGTAGATTGCAAAGATGGCCCCAGTGCTTCACTCATTTTCTCCATACAGCTTTTGTTTTCCTGCTGTAGCTCTCGGCTTAGATATGTAGCTTTTTTGGTCAATATAAATGTAGCAAAACTCCTACAAACAGAAGTTTAAAACATGCTTGTAACTGGACTGACTACTTCTACTCCTGCCTTTGCCTTGATAGTGTGGCTACACTAGCTTGTTGGAGGTTGAGACATGGAGCAGAGCTGAGAATGAAATTAAAGGATTACAAGTCATCCTAGGCAAAGCCAGCTGAGCTCCACTTACAGCTAACTTACCCAGATGAGTATGTTCTGGCAAGATCAGCAGAACTGTCTTGTTGATTCCAGCCATGAGAACAACTTTTTGGCGGGGAGAGGGGCACGTCATTAAGATTTTGTTGTTGCTCAATTTCTAAGTTGTGTCCGACTCTCTGCAACCCCTTGGACTGTTGCTAGGCTTCCCTGTCCTTCAGTATCTCCCGGAGTTTGCTCAAACTCATGTTCATTGAGTTGGTAATGCTATCCAACCATCTCATCCTCTATCGCCCCCTTCTCCTTTTGCCTTCAGTCTTTCCCAGAATTAGGGTCTTTTGCAATGAGTTAGCTCTTCAAATCAGGTGGCCAAAGTATTGGAGCTTCAGCATTAGTCCTTCTAATGAATATTCATAGCAGGACTGACTGGTTTGATCTCCTTGCTGTCCAAGGGACTCTGAAGAGTCTTCTCCAACACCACAGTTCAAAAGCATTAATTCTTCAGCACTCAGTTTTCTTTATAGTCCAACTCTCACATCCAAACATGACTACTGGAAAAACCATAGCTTTGACTATAAAGACCTTGGTCAGCAGAGTGATATCTCTACTTCTTAAGATACCACCTAGGTTTGTCATAGCTTTCCTTCCAAGGAGCAAACGTCTTTTAATTTCATGACCACAGTTATTGTCTGCAATGATTTTGGAGCCCAGAAAATAAAATCTGTCACTGTTTTTATTTTTTTCCCCTTCTACTTGCCATTAAGTGATGGGACAGGATGCCATGATCTTACTTTTTTGAATGATGAGTTTTAAGCCCGCTTTTTCACTCTCCTCATTAACCCTTATCAAGAGGCTCTTTCATTCCTCTTCACTTTCTGCCATAAAGGTGGTATCATCTGCATATCTGAGATTGTTGATTTTTCTCTGGGCAATCTTGATTCCAGCGTGTGACTCATCCAGCCTGGCATTTCTCATGATGTACTCTACTTATAAGTAAAATAAACAGAGTGACAGTTTACAGCCTTGTCTTACTCCTTTCCCAGTTTTGAACCAGTCTGCTGTTGCATGTCCAATTCTGACTGTTGCTTCTTGACCTGCATACAGGTTTCTCATGAGACAGATAAGAAGTTCTGATATTCTCATCTCTTTCAGAATTTCCACAATTTGCTGTGATCCACACAGTCAAGGCTTTAGAATAGTCAATAAATCAGAAGTAATGTTTTTCTGGAATTTCCTTGCTTTCTCTATGACCCAACAAACGTTCGCAATTTGATCGCTGGTTCCTCAGCTTTTTCTAAACCTAGCTTGTACATCTGAAAGTGCTCAGTTCACATACTGCTGAAGCCTAGTCTGAAGGATTTTGAGTATAACCTTGCTAGCATGTGAAATGAGCACAATTGTACAGTAGTTTGAACATTCTTTGGCATTGCCCTTCTTTGGGATTAGAATAAAAACTGACATTTTCCAGTCCTGTGGCCACTCCTGAGTTTTCCAAATTTGCTGACATACCAAGTGCAGCACTTTAACAGCCTCATCTTTTAGGATTTCAAATAGAATAGCTAATAAGATTTGGGGGCTTTTATTATGTAACATTATTATAACATTACAATCTTATTGTAGCAACTGATATACTAGGCTTCCTTCCATTTCTAACTATTGTATCATAGAGTTAGACAGAACTCTATGACATATTATGACTCTAATAACATAGAGCTATTGCTCCATTTTTGTTTTTGCTGACAGATTTCAAACTTCAGCATTCTCCTTCCTTTTGGTTCCATCTCTGAGCAAATTGATGAGAAAGCCTGGGTGCTCCTTCCTTGGGTGCTGTGCAAGCCCTAGATTATGCATGGGAACCCCATCCTGGCCCACCCCTTAACCATAACGCAACACCAGAGCCAGCCTCCTTTCCCCACTCTCACAAGCCATCTGCAGACAGCTTGGGGGGCCACCCCGCTCTCCCCAGAAAGCATCCATGCATGAGTCAGGAACCTTTTCAAAGCTTCTCACAGCTGGGCATGGGGAGACCCATCTTGCTTCGACTCCTGTTCTTCAGAAGGAGGAGAAGTTACTCATATTACACATTGTTATTTGACACAGCTAAATGGAAGCTTTATAACATATTTGTTCACTGATATTTGAATAAAGTTATGACTAATAACGTCAAGTTTACCACTTGAATTCTTGAAGGGAATAGAAATGGAAGATAATTGTTAACCTTTAAAGATGGTTTGAGGGTCTTCACTGGTGGTCCAGTGGTTGAGAATCTGCCTGCCGATGCAGAGGATAGGAGTTCAATCCCTGGTCCAGGAAGATTCAACATGTTGCAGAGCAGCTAAGCCCTGTGCCACAACTAATTAGGCAGTGCTCTAGAGCCCAGGCTCCAAAGAGAAGCCACCACAGTGAGAAGCCTGCGCACAGCATCAAACACCCAGCACAGCCAAAAATAGAGAAATCTGAAAAAAAAGATGGTCTGAAGGGAGTATGGTTTACACTCTAACGTGTGATGACATTTATGCTGCAGTTCTGGAAAATGTAGACTTTGGGCTCTTGTTTATTTTAATATTAATAACAAAGGAAGGTTCTTGATTAAGTAACAGGAAAATAGCTTCTCTAGAAAGTAGTTAACATGAGTAAGGGCCCAGTAAATGAAGCAAGGGGCTTTTGATTGGTGTACAATTTCAAGTAAAAAACTTTGTAGAACTCAAAAATGATATGTGGTCTTAGCAATTAGGGTCTGTTAGTGAAGCAAGAAACAGTTTATTTTCAATGTCTATAAAGGTCTAAGTAGACTATTAAAATCATCATTAAGCTTCTTTAATATCCTGTACTAAATACTGTGGAAATTTTAGTTAGAAAAATAGCCAGAAATGCAACTCTGAGGACATTTATTACTAATAACTATGTCTACCCAACTTGAAGTCCAGAGTTTTGACAATTAGCATTTGTTAAAGTAACTGCTCGGCTTTGTTAAACAATACGTTAATCCGTCAAAATGGTGGTTCGGGCCAAATCTAGTGATAAAAATGATTATTGTGCCAGGGAGGTCCCAACTTACTGCCTGAAGACAAAATGTATTTGCTGAGAAAATTAGACACGAAATGCGATGAAACAATAGGATGTAAAGCAACCTCGCAAAATATGCTAGAATTCTGTCCATTTGAATGTCTTTGGAATTAGGGAGGATTTGATTTGGATTGAAATTCATCAATGTGGGCTAAAAGGTTTGTAAGCAAGTGAATAGTATTACTTGAATTCCTGGGGGCATGTGTAACCTTACTAAAGGAACTAACACCAGAAGGATTTTTTTTTTTTAATTTAATTAATTTTTATTTTTTTAGTTTGTTTTGCTTTACAATACTGTATTCGTTTTGCTACACATCGACATGGATCAGCCACGAGTGTACATGAACTCCCAATCCCGACCCCCACCTCCCCCCTCCCGCCCCACACCCTCTCTCTGGGTTATCCCCGTGCATCAGTCCCAAGCATCCTGCATCCTGCATCGAACCTGGACTGGCGATTCGTTTCATTCACGATATCACACATGTTACACTGCCACTCTGCCAACCCATCCCACCCTCTCCCTCTCCTACAGAGTCCAAAAGGCCGTTCTATACATCTGTGTTTCTTTTGCTGTCTTGCGTACAGGTTTATCATTACCATCATTCTAAATTCCATATATATGTGTAAGTATACTGTATTGGTGTTTTTCTTTCTGGCTTACTTCACTCTGTATAATCGGCTCCAGCGTCATCCACCTCATTAGAACTGATAAGTTCTTAAATATAAGTTTTCTGGTACNATTAATTTTTATTTTTTAGTTTGTTTTGCTTTACAATACTGTATTCGTTTTGTTACACATTGACATGAATTAGCCATGAGTGTACATGAACTCCCAATCCCGACCCCCACCTCCCCCCTCCCGCCCCACACCCTCTCTCTGGGTTATCCCCGTGCATCAGTCCCAAGCATCCTGCATCCTGCATCGAACCTGGACTGGCGATTCGTTTCATTCACGATATCACACATGTTACACTGCCACTCTGCCAACCCATCCCACCCTCTCCCTCTCCTACAGAGTCCAAAAGGCCGTTCTATACATCTGTGTTTCTTTTGCTGTCTTGCGTACAGGTTTATCATTACCATCATTCTAAATTCCATATATATGTGTAAGTATACTGTATTGGTGTTTTTCTTTCTGGCTTACTTCACTCTGTATAATCGGCTCCAGCGTCATCAGAAGGATTTTAGTGATAAACTGTCAACAGGAAGATTGGCACTTCTAATTTCAAATGCACCCTAAAGGTTCAGAAAGGAGCTGGACCATATGTATACATATATATCTTTTCCAACTCTAAATTCTAAAATTATGTGGGTGTTGCTAATCCAATCATTGGCAAGCGTTGAGTTAGAATATTTGCCTATCAATCATGAAATCTTAGAGTTTTTTTCTCATTAATATAGTTACCCAAGAAATAATTATACGTATTCATTATTTCACTCAACAACTATTTCTTGATCGTCTTCTTGAATGTGCCCAACACCGTGTTAGACAACGGCCATACAGATATAAATGAAATACAGTTTTTGTTCTCCAGCTCATTGTCTGCCCAGATATACAGATGATATAAATAATACAATGAAGGCTATAACAGACATGTAACCTAAGAAATAAAGAAAGGCTGAGCAGAAAGCAACTTACAGTTAGAGCTAGAAAAGATTTCCTAGAGGGGCTGACTTTTCATTGGGGTTTTGAAGGATGAAGAGGCATTCCTGTGTCACAAAATAAGGGGAGAATATTGCAAGCAGAGGGGATGCATGTTATATGCAAGACCACAGAGAGAGATGTCAAAATGATGTCTGAGCCAAAATGATGATGACCTGGGCCACTTGGCAGACTATAGTGCCATTCACTGATGCAGGAGGGGTCGATGATGGTTTGACTTGGCTATGTTGAGGTTAAGGCACCTTTAAGACATTCAGTATCCATCAGACACTTAGTTTCATGGGCCTGTAACTTAGGGGAAAGGTTGACAGGTACGGGCATCAATTTCTAGGCAGCAATTAAAGCTGTAGATGAGTACCAAAGATGAAGAAGCATGTGTAAGATGAGGAAAGAACACTGAGGAACATTAATGTTCAGAACCAGTAGAGAAGGAGAAGGCGGTGAAAAAGACAGGAAGATGTAGAAGGAATTGGGGAAACGTGGTGTCAGGGAGGCATGGTGAATAGTATAAATACCTTGGAGAGGTCAAGCAAGATAAGAACTGAAAACTGTGCTTGGGCTTATCAACATGGAAGTCATTGACAACTCTTGTTGAAAGCTTTGATGGAATAGTGTGGGTGAAAGAAAAACAGTGTTCTGCCATCTGAGGAGTGAGGATGACTGAATAGGAAGTGGAGAATAAGGGTAGTGATAAAAGTAAGATAACTTCCGAGAAGCCTGCCTGTGACACGGAAGGTGGAGATAGAGCAGTAATTATTAGGAGAAATAGGAACACGTTTTGACGTAGATGGGACAGAGCTGCCAGGGAGGGGCTTGTTATGTAGTTTTTCTTAATCAGGAGGCATTAAGAGTATAACGAGTATCATGTGGTGGTCTATTAAATTTGGCATTTCCTGTTTTCTTATAACAGTTTTTCATTTTCTGTGTCACAACAGAAGCTTCGCAAGAATGAAGGCTGGCTGTGTTAACAACAAGGTTCATAACCTCCTATACCATGAAGTCCAGAGACGGGGAACTGTGGGGGTGGTTCCGCGAATTAACACTACTATGCCTCTGCATCAGCTCTTGAACTTCCCTCCTGGTTACTGCAGCTCCAAATGTCATGTCTTTCTGTGGCATCATCCAAAAGCAGGAAGCAAGGGGAGAGGGAGGCTTCTGCTCTTGTATCTCTCTCAGTCTCCACCCTTGCTCTTTCCAGTGAGGAAAGCCCTTCCCCGAAGCACCCACACAGGCCTCTTTCTCCTCAAGTCTTATTGTTCAGGAGTGGGCCACAGACATACCCGTGTCTTGTCCGGCAGGAAGGATAGGAAAGGGACAACTGGTATCTTCAGCCTCCACTGTGGGAGCGGGCTCGACCAGGACGGGTGGTGATCAGGCCAACGTGGTCACCACAGGCCCCACTCTGTCAGTGCCCCCTGCAAGGCTGGGTGCACCTGCAACTGGCAGATGGTCCTTATTCTCTTTTGAGGGTCATAGTTCACATTGGTGAAGCAGAAGAGAAATGATAAACTGGTAAATCAGAATAGGAGGGAAGGGGTGGGGAAAATGATGAGCTTAGGGAAAAGAGGATGAGCGAAAAGAGACAAAGGACTTCAGTCTCAATGGGTTTAGTGTGAAGTATATCAGCCCTGGGATTTCTTTGGAAGGAATGATGCTAAAGCTGAAACTCCGGTACTTTGGCCACCTCATGTGAAGAGTTGACTCATTGGAAAAGACCCTGATGCTGGGAAGGATTGGGGGCAGGAGGAGAAGGGGACGACAGAGGATGAGATGGCATCACCGACTCGATGGGCGTGAGTCTGAGTGAACTCCGGGAGTTGGTGATGGACAGGGAGGCCTGGCGTGCTGTGATTCATGGGGTCGCAAAGAGTCGGACACGACTGAGCAACTGAACTGAACTGAACTGATACTCTATATGTAAAAAGTTCTAGACCAGGGATTGGCGAACTGTGACCCACAGGCCAGATCTGGCTTACCACCTGTTTCTGTAGGGTTGACAAGCTAAGGGGAGTTTTGACATTTTCTAAGGGACTTGGTCACTGACTTAAAAACCTAATGAAAATTTGCTTCCTTTTATGGATCCAGAGAAGTCTGCACTGCAAACACATTTTATTATGCCACTTGAGCATTAAATTTCATTGGTAGATAGTATGTCTTTCATCACACATGTCAGTTAAAAATGAGATTCTGACTTGCCTAATCCTCAGAAAGAGATTGCTTTCTGGGGTTCTGGCAAGTCCCTTCACAAAAGTAATCTTGAGTATGGATGTAATTGCTACTGATGTTGATGATTTTGGCTGCTGTGTTTAAAAATCAACCAGTGAGGAAGGAAAGTAGACATGATAAATCCAATAAAGGACAAGCTTCAGAGAAAACTCAGAAGAGAACAAAGGGAGCAGAGGAGTTGGGGGAAGAAGGAGAGTGAAGGGGGCAGGAAAGGTGAGGGGCAGCCTGGGGTCTCTCAGGAACAAGCTCGTTGTGTCTAGAGGTGTTGAGTGCTGGTTCCTTTTAAAGGACCTGTCAAAGAGCCTCATGCTCCATTTGATATCTTCATTTATCTTATTATACACCCCCTGCCCCCCCTCCCCACCACACACACGCTCTCTCCTGAGAATGAAAGAGCTCCTTTTCCGGGGCCCTCTGGGTGGAACTCGCTGTTACAGTGCAGCTCCCTGAAGTCACCTGTGGGAGCAAGGACCTTGGTGTTAGTCCTCTGAGTACTACTGTCCCTTTTATCTTGGTCACAGCAGCAATCTTTCAACACTATCTGCAGATTAGATGGGGGCTTCCCTGGTGGCTCAGTGGTAAAGAAATGCCTGCCAATGTAGGAGACACAGGTTCAATTCCTGGGTGGGGAAGTTCCCCTGAAGGAGAAAGTGGCAATCCACTCCAGTATTCTTGCCTGGAAAATTCCATGGATTTTCTGGCAGGCTACAGTCCATGGGGTCTCAAAGAGTCAGACATTGACTGGGCGACTGAGCACAGCACAGCACAAGCAACTCAAATCAAGGCCTTCAGGCTTTCCCAGCACACTTGAACAGGGTTTTTCCTGTGACATTACGACTAATTTTTTCATCTTCATTTGCACAACACAACTTACTTGCACACATGTACTTATATGCATATTCATGCATATATATATTCCTATATTATGCATAAGTACACACACACCATCTTTTTCTCTTTTCTGTGGAAGAGTCTCACTAATCCACATAATAATAGTAATCAACTTGATCTCATTTGGATACAGAGCTCTGTCTTATATTTGATCTCATTTAATCTTCACAACTGGTGGCTCAGGCGGGAAAGAATCTGCCTTTAAGACAGGAGACCCAGGTTTGATCCCTAGCATGGGAAGCTTCCCTAGAGAAGGGAATGGCCACCCACTCCATATTCTTGCCTGGGAAATCCTATGGAAAGAGAAGCCTGGCAGGTTACAGTCTGTGGGGCTGCAAAGAGTCAGACGTGACTGAGCAACTTTCAGTCTTCATGATACTGAAGTGAAATAGATAAAATGGTTATAATTCCCACTATATAGACTAGGCCTAAGGTCAGGGAGGTTGAACAACCTACCCAAGGGAATGACGGGGCTTGGTCTCAAACTCAGGTCTATGACTCGGGCCCAGCGCCCTTCTGCTCTACCACACTTCCTCAGAGAATCTGTGCAGAAAACCCTGCTTCCTGGATAGGCTAATGAATTTCTTCTTGTTAATTTATTTCCTTCTAATATACTATGTAAAACCCAAACCTCAGTTTCCCAGTATTTGCTTTTTCTTTCTCTACCATTTTTTAAGACCATACTGGCTGTGAAGGATAGCCATGTCTGATCCGGAGCAGTAGCACGTGGAGCCATGCCTGAGTTTGAAACCCTGCTCATCACTTCCTAGGTGTGGCCTTGGGGAGGCTTTTGCTGTGGGTGAGGGTAGTGTCTCTGTTTCCTTGCTGGGAAGTGGGCATGACACTTACCTTGTGATTTGTATGAGAACCAGCTCCAGGAAGGTGTCCAACATGTTGTGACTTTAAAAAAGCAGTGGTGGTTTATTCCAAGGTTGAGGCTCTGACTTCAGGGATCTGAAGCCGACTCCCAGGATGTGTGAATTGGAAACATTTCTGAGAAGGGCTGGTGAAAATTAGCAGGGGATAGTGTCCTGGTTGGGGATGTACCAGGCTCCGTGGCCATATTGGCTTTGATCCTGACGGCATACTGCGCGCCCTCAGGAAGGCAGCTAATGGCCCTGTTCCTTAGACGGAAGTGCCATTTGTAAGATGGAGGTGTTAACGGCACCCGTGGTACCATGAGCGTAGATGCCAACAGCACTTTTAGGTGAGAGAATAAATAAACACACGGAACCTAGGGCCTGGCACAAAGTTGTTTCATTATCACTTTCTTTTTGCAGGGATAAACTTCAGGTATTCCATTTTGAATTGAGTTTGTTAATCTATTATTAACAGGAGCCTAAATGGGAAGAAATGGGAAAGCAGCAGGTTGCCTTGACAATCTTTAAACAAGTGGAACATACTTTCTTAGAGGCAATACCCAACCCTCTTATAAAAAGAAGGGAAGGACAGCAGGACTTACAGGAAATTTTATTATAATTACTCTGACTTCAAATAGAAGTAATGCTTTTGCTGCCTTTCTTACCTTGGGCAAAACTGAAATCAAAATCAAGGGGAGAGGCTGTGCTATTGTTATATATGAACCGCTGTCATCTAACTTCTGTTTGTCTCCTGGGTAACTCTGTGTGTGTGCAGGTACAGCTAGATATGTTGGCCAACATAGAGATCAGAAAACCAGAGGGTTTGGGGGGTTGTAAAGTCTAAGGAAAGCCCTGGATAAAAATATCCTCCATCAACACTTGTAATTGACACTGGGGAATTATTTTTCTGTCTTAATCAGGGACTCTGGGTCATTGTGGAATGTTAGGATTCTGAGATTTGCTCATTGCTGAGTAGATGTTTGTTGACTTTTCCTTTATGTCTTTATTTTTCTTTAATAAATATTCCATTCCGTTGAGGCTGGTGTTCTGAGGAAGTTGATGCTAACCTACTCAGCTATCTAGGGGAAAGGTTTGCCCTGTTCTTAAATGGAGCCTTGTGTTGAGAGAAGCATGACATCCTTATAGAGTGGCTTGGTCCAGGTTGAAGGGATTAAAGAAAAAAATAAAAGCCCAAGGCCCTCCTAGGGTGAAGAGACTACTAGGAAGACACCCTCCCCCATATAAAGCTGAGACCCAAAGGAGTCACACCCTCAGCATTAGAAATAAAACCTCTGTTCAGAAGGGAAGAACAGGAATCTGGCCTGTCTTGATCTTAGCTCTTGTGTTGGGGAGGAAATATCTCCCCTGAGAATCTGTACCCACAGCTATCCTGCATGTGTTTTTTTTAACTTTGCTTTTTCTTTTTCCCATAAACTTTTTAAAAATTAATGTTTTAAACCTACAGAGAAGTCAAGGGAAAAGTACAATGAACAGTTCTAGAATCACTAATTTCTCTATACTTATGCTAATACCTATACCTACACATATACATGTGTGTATATGCATATGTGGGGCTTTCCCTGGTGGCTCATGGGTAAAGAATCCACCTGCCAAGCAGGAGACATGGGTTCAATCCCTGGGTCAGGAAGATCCCCTGGAGAAGGAAATGGTAATCTACTCTAATATTCTTGCCTGGGAAACCCCATGGACAGAGGAGCCTGCAGGCTACAATCCACGGGGTAGCAGAGTCAGACATGACTGAGCAACTCAACCACTGCTGCTGCTGCTGCTGCTAAGTCGCTTCAGTCTTGTCCGACTCTGTGCAACCCCACAGACGGCAGCCCACCAGGTTCCCCCATCCCTGGGATTCTCCAGGCAAGAACACTGGAGTGGGTTGCCATTTCCTTCTCCAATGCATGAAAGTGAAAAGTGAGAGTGAAGTCGCTCAGTCGTGTCCGACTCTTAGCGACCCCATGGACTGTTGCCCACCAGGCTCCTCTGTCCATGGGATTTTCCAGGCAAGAGTACTGGAGTGGGGTGCCATTGCCTTCTCCGGACTCAACCACTACCACTATTCTATAAATGTTTTAACTCTTCCTTCCTATTTTGATTACCTAACATTTATTTTTGTTTTTTCTGATCCTGGTTTTCATCTTGTGTTCTTGTCTTAAATTCTCTGGACAAATTCAGTTCAGTTCAGTTCAGTCGCTCAGTCGTGTCTGACTCTTTGTGACCCCATGAATCGTAGCACGCCAGGCCTCCCTGTCCATCACCAACTACCAGAGTTCACTCAGACTCACATCCATTGAGTCTGTGATGCCATCCAGCCATCTCATCCTCTGTCGTCCCCTTCTCCTCCTGCCCCCAATCCCTCCCAGCATCAGGGTCTTTTCCAATGAGTCAACTCTTCGCATGAGGTGGCCAAAGTACTGGAGTTTCAGCTTTAGCATCATTCCTTCCAAAGAAATCCCAGGGTTGATATTTAGTACTAAGTTTTAAATATGTCCTGATTTAATACCATTCAAAATCCTCCAGAATCCTAGCCCTATAAAATTTATGTTTCTTTATAAATTTTATTAANATGAACATTGGGGTACACGTGTCTCTTTCAATTCTGGTTTCCTCGGTGTGTATGCCCAGCAGTGGGATTGCTGGATCATAAGGCAGTTCTATTTGCAATTTTTTAAGGAATCTCCACACTGTTCTCCATAGTGCCTGTACTAATTTGCATTCCCACCAACAGTGTAAGAGGGTTCCCTTTTCTCCACACCCTCTCCAGCATGTATTGCTTGTTGACTTTTGGATCACAGCCATTCTGACTGGTGTGAAATGGTACCTCATTGTGGTTTTGATTTGCATTTCTCTGATAATGAGTGATGTTGAGCATCTTTTCATGTGTTTGTTAGCCATTCGTACGTCTTCTTTGGAGAAATGTCTATTTAGTTCTTTGGCCCATTTTTTGATTGAGTCATTTATTTTTCTGGAATTGAGCTGCATAAGCTGCTTGTATATTTTTGAGATTAGTTGTTTGTCAGTTGCTTCATTTGCTATTATTTTCTCCCATTCAGAAAATAGTACCTTGTAAATAATGGATATATTGTGGGTGCTCAATAAACACACATATTTTGCCTATGCATCATGGCATAATGACAGAGACACAAGCTGGTTTTTGTAGCCCTTGACCTTGCTCTCTCAGGTTGTTATTTCTTCTCAAATCTC
This sequence comes from Aepyceros melampus, assembly GCA_006408695.1. Classification (NCBI taxonomy): domain Eukaryota; kingdom Metazoa; phylum Chordata; class Mammalia; order Artiodactyla; family Bovidae; genus Aepyceros; species Aepyceros melampus. The sequence goes on from SJXQ01009399.1 coordinate 248,569, forward strand.
TTCTCTTTTCAAAGATTTTTTTTTTTCTGGCAGAATCTACCAACATGTGGCACAGAGGAAAGAGCTGGTGAGTTCCAACTACTTAGGTCAGATGCGTAGACAACTTGGTCAAGGCTAGAGTTCATATTTGTGATTTCAGTGTTTGTCTCTTATTTTAACTCCCATACATGATTAGAGGTAGTACTTCTGATACTAGCTGGCTATTTTGCAAAGGTATCTACTTGTTTTTAAAAGATTACAGAGGCCTCATCTTCAACTATGAAAATAATCTATCTTCTTGTCCTGTAAGTACATGGTTTCCCAATCTTTATATCTCTGGGAACTTATTTACATATAAATATATTTATTGAATAGTCACTACTTGCACAAGACTTGGAGATAAAGAACTGAAAGTGTCCTCATCTTGACTGAAACAACTGTTTCTTCTCCCCTTTCTCTCTCTTCAAGGGTTAGCCCATCTGCTTAACTCTGTAACACTGCTATTCCAGTTTTTAGTAGGGTAATTACTTTTAGGTGTACCTACTCTAAACAAACTGTCCATTCACTGAATACAGGCCTGGCACTGGGCCTAACTCTGAATGAGTTTTTTACATTTGAGAAACATATCCGATGAAGTTAAACAAAGTAGCAAAGATCTCAAGGATGTTAACTGTGACTTTCCTTCTTATAGGCTTCAGAGGCAGATAACAATAGATAACAGATTTACTCAGAATGTGAATTCACTTTTGCTCATTACTCACCTCCAGACCGTATTATAAAAGGCTACGGATTTATGAGGAGTTATGAACTGAACCAGAAAAACTGGTTCAGTTCAGTTCAGTTCAGTCGCTCAGTTGTGTCTGACTCTTTGTGATCCCATGAATCGCAGCACGCCAGGCCTCCCTGTCCATCACCAACTCCCAGAGTTCACTCAGACTCGCGTCCATCAAGTCAGTGATGCCATCCAGCCATCTCATCCTTGGTCCTCCCCTTCTCCTCCTGCCGCCAATCCCTCCCAGCATCAGAGTCTTTTCCAATGAGTCAACTCTTCGCATGAGGTGGCCAAAGTACTGGAGTTTCAGCTTCAGCATCATTCCTTTCAAAGAAATTCCAGGGCTCATCTCCTTTAGAATGGACTGGTTGGATCTTCTTACAGTCCAAGGGACTCTCAAGGGTCTTCTCCAACACCACACTTCAAACGCATCAATTCTTCAGCACTCAGCTTTCTTCACAGTCCAACTCTCACATCCATACATGACCACTGGAAAAACCATAGCCTTGACTAGACGGACCTTTGTTGGCAAAGTAATGTCTCTGCTTTTGAATATGCTATCTAGGTTTATGGACTGGTTGGATCTCCTTGCAGTCCAAGGGACTCTCAAGAGTCTTCTTCTCCAACACTACAGTTCAGAAGCATCAATTCTTCAGCACTCAGCCTTCTTCACAGTCCAACTCTCACATCCATACATGACCACTGGAAAAAACATAGCCTTGACTAGATGGACCTTAGTCAGCAAAGTAATGTCTCTGCTTTTGAATATGCTATCTAGGTTGGTCATAACTTTTCTTCCAAGGAGTAAGCATCTTTTAATTTCATGGCTGCAGTCACCATCTGCAGTGATTTTGGAGCCCCCCAAAAATAATGTCTGACACTGTTTCTACTGTTTCCCCATCTATTTCCCACGAAGTGATGGGACCAGATGCCATGATCTTAGTTTCCTGAATGTTGAGCTTTAAGCCAACTTTTTCACTCTCCTCTTTCACTTTCAACAAGAGGCTTTTTAGCTCCTCTTCACTTTCTGCCATAAGGGTGGTGTCATCTGCATATCTGAGGTTGTTGATATTTCTCCCGGCAATCTTGATTCCACTTGTGTTTCTTCCAGTCCAGCGTTTCTCATGATGTACTCTGCATGTAAGTTAAATAAGCAGGGTGACAATATACAGCCTTGACATACTCCTTTTCCTCTTTGGAACCAGTCTGTTGTTCCATGTCCAGACAAATTAGGTAGGGATAAATAAATATATAAGTGAATGGGTCAATAAGTAAAAATAAAATGATTGCAGCAAACAAAAAGTTGAGATCTGGAAAGGGTAACTACTGGGTTGACCAGAAAGTTCACTCAGGTGTTTCCATAAAACCCAAATGAAATTTTTTGGCCAACCCAATGTTTTAATTGCTCTTTAGTCTTCATCAGTGGCAGCACAAAAGAGTGGTATGAATTAGTCTAGCTCTGTCTGAATCAATTCATCCAATGTTGGAATTCCAAGCAGTTTGTCTATGCCTGGGGTTTTAATAGCTGCTAGTGTTGCAAACCACTAACAAGACAAGCAAAATCTATTATGAGGAAAAGAAAAGAGAACTTAGTCCTGAGCAACTTTTAGAGCTGGTAGTATTTTAAATATGAAAATATATGTATATATGTTTCATCACTTATTAACACACTTTTTGTCTCTAAAGAAGAAATTGTAATGGAGGAAGAAGCTGCCCTCCTTTGATATAATTAAGCTGATTATGGCTGTTGAATTTGTTATAAAAGTTCATCTCATTTGATTCATTTTATGCTAAAAATAACCTTCTTTCTCAGAGCAATCCCACTCAACAAAATCCGTGAAGACATTCAAAAGAACACAGAAAATAAAAATGAAGTGAAATAAAACAAAATGACATTTTAATACTACAGTGTGGGTGTTATATGGGAGGAGGCCAACAATGGGGTGACCTTGGGAATTAGGCTCTGAAAAGAAATAGCCTTTTGCTAGCGGAGCGCACACAATGGGTAAACCCAGTATGCAGCCACAGCCTGTAGAGTACTGAGACTTGACTTTAACCTGTCCTGATGAAAAACTTTAACACATTTAAGGAAAGACTGGGGCAGTCAGGAAGGGAATGGTCAGACTTGAAGTCTGGAAGTGGGTGGTATGGGACGAGTCAGTGAGGCAAAAGCTGGCGGTGGACACGTGAGTTGTCCTGGCCCCAAACACAACCCCTCTGGTCCAAGTGGCCGGCAGGCCACATGGTGGAAAAGGACGCATCAGATAATTATAGGCTGACCCCATTAAACCTCACCCTTGTTGCTTGCCAAGCAAATTTCTGTTAAATTGGCTTCTTTGCAGTTTGTCTTAGAATGTGCCTGCCAGGCTAAGGCCAATGTCAATGTCTCATAAAAGACACCTTGCCTTTTAATGAAAACAAGGGCAGTCTGCTTATTATCCTCCAGCCTCTCTCCCACACTGACAAGAGGCGCATTTCTCTGTCTCTTAGGACTGAATCCCCAGCCTGGATCTTGGGTGCTTTCTCCATGGAAAGGAACATGCCTGTTGGAAGCCAGTCTCCCCTCTGACACCTGCTGTCCCTAGGGACCTTCTCCATGAATGTTGGCAGTCAGCCATCATTTCAGCATTACACAATCACTAGAGGTTCCTTATCAGAAGAGGGGATGTTCCAGAAGGGTTAGGGATGAGCTTTGAAACATGGGTTCACCTCTTCCAGTATAGCTCACAGAGGTTCTGGCTAACTCTTCCCACCTACCCACCCAAGGCGGGTGGGCATTAGCCCTTTAGAATGTACCCTCCTATGTCCCCAAAGACCTTTACAGAATGTCTCTCACTCATGACCGGTTCACGCAAGCCCCAGAATGATGCACCTGGTACCTGGGTCACATAGGAAAAGTCCATTTCTGAGATCGTCAACTCCTACTTAACTTTTGCTGCCACCAACTTGGTACTAAGGACTAAAGAAACGGAAACTTTCCCCATCCCCTAATTTAGTCCTTATTTTAATGCCAAAAAAAGTATGATAGGGTAACACCTTTTTCCTTGCTTCATCTTTTCCCATCTAAGTTTGGATAATGTTCTAAGGTTGAGTACTGAATGTTAATTATTTTAAAGGATGCAAGTTTTCCATTATAAGATACTTACAGGAATGGTAACATTTCCAAGTTCTTGGGCGTTACACATTTCCATGGGGATGGAGTGTTCTGGAGAACTTGGCTTTATCTGTATGTGGTAGAGACATAACACTATCACAGGAAGGGCCTCTGTTATCAAGTACAAGCCTCTTCTCTCCTTTCTGTATGCGGATAGGCTGGGGTTCAAGCAGGCTCACTTATCTCTGCAGAGAGAGTCAGAAGCAGGCTAGGAGGAGCAGCCAGTGCTCCGGGCTCCTGGCGCAGGGCTCTCTCCACGTCTCATCAGAATACAGTGCTTTAAATGAAGCCCTCCATTTGACACTTACAGGGATGCCAGGCAATAGAGGTGTATTCCATAGCTCCCTGCCTCAGTCTGGCTCCACTCAGAGTCTGTTCTCTACTTCCCCCACACCCTAAATTTCTGTACATTGGGATATAAACCCACACATGCTCACAAATAAATACGAGCATCTACTCCATGGTATCAATCATTTTCTTCCTCTTTCCCCCCGGCCTTTGACAACATCATACCCTAGGGCTCCAGCAGCCTCTTGATCTCAATCAGCCTAAGACTGCCGCAGCTTCCAAGGGCCGTGCTGCACCCACAGAGCACCATTCTGCCTCTGGAGTTACTTTCACATCTGCTGGGGACCACTGTCATATCTGCTGGAGATCACTGTTACCTCTCTTGGGGACCGTATTCAGGTCCACAAGACACGACTGTCACATCAGCTAGGGACCACAGTCCTGTCTGCTGGAAACCACTGTCGTGTCTGCTGAGTATCATCATCACTGGATGTGCTCACCTCTCAGCTGTTCTCTTCCCTCTTTTACTTCTCTTTCTGCCTCTGGGCTTTGTGGGTAGCTTCCTGCATGTAATAGTTTTTGATCGGTAAGAGTCAACAAACTTAGGCAATGATTCCTCTTCCCTCCTGTAAACAATGTCCATGCTCCCCTTCTTCCTTTTAGTCCAAGCATAAGACTTAGTCAGCCCTAAGACTCAGCTAAAGACTGTATCTCTCAGCTCTTTTGCAGGGGGTGGTGGTTCTAGATATTCTAGATAAAGTGATGCAAGTAGAAGGGGTTTGTACAACTTGTGGGTCACGTCCTGTCATGGATGCTGGCTAGGCTGCCATCTGCCATTGGGGTTTGTTGGCTGACATCCCTCTGTGAGAGTTAGCTCCACTGAAAAGAGCCATCTCACCCAGGGTCATGCCCTCTTCTATTGATGGAGCAACTCACATCAATAACTGGTCGAGGGATATAAAGGTGATTCCATGGTGTGTAGCCTGCCAGGCTCCTCTGTCCATGAAATTGTCCAGGCAAGAATGCTGGAGTGGGTTGCATTCCCTTCTCCAGGGGATCTTCCAGACCCAGGGATCGAACCTGGGTCTCCTACATTGCAGACAGATTCTTCAGATTTTTTACCATCTGTGCCACCAGGGAAGCCCCATAAAGGCATAACTCTCCATCCCAACTCTGAAGGGCCATCTCTGCTTCACAGTTAACTGTCAGGTTAGTTGAAGTCAACCAACTAACTGGTTGTGATTGTCCTGAAGTCTACCTTCTCTCTCTGCACAATTCTGCTTTCTTTCTCTCCTCGCACAGACGTTAATGTCAAGAGAACTCCCTAACAGGAAACTCCTTTGCCCTGATCCCCATCTCAGATTTCCTAGGAAACCCACCCTCTTTAAAAGAAAGTTATTATCTCTGCCTACTTTTCTGTAGGTGGGAACACAGAGAGGGTGGTGATGAGCAAGCTTTGACCATATGAATGAGGAAAATGCCTTACCAGGTGGCGGAGAAACAAGATAGGAAGTACATGGGCTGCTGGATGATGTCATGGTCAAGCTCCCCGCAAACGCTGGACCGCTGACCATCAGCATCCTTCTAGCCTGTTATGTGAGAGAATAATCATTTTTGGTCTTATTTGAGTCATTCTATTGTTGGGTCTCTGGGCTTCCCTGGTGGCTCAGGTGGTAAAGAATCTGCCTGCAATGCAGGAGACCTGGGTTCAATTTCTGGGTCGGGAAGATCCCCTGATGAGGAAATGACTACCCGCTCCAGTATTTTTGCCTGGAAAATTCCATGGGCTAAGGAGCCTGGTGGGCTACAGTCCAGTCCATGGGGTCACAAAGAGTCAGGCATGTCTGAATGACACACACACACACACACACACACACACACACACATTACTGGATCGCTATGTTAGAGCAGTTTAGTCTATACCTTAGGAGTTGAAGAAGTGTGATCAACTGTAGTCAGATAATTTAAGACCACGTAGACCACAGTAAGAATTCGGAAATTTATCTTAGGGGCAATGGCTTTTGTTGCATCCTTAGGCATTGTGTATATGGTTTGTCTAAGAAAAAACTCTGGAACTGAGTTGCTTCACTCTTAGAGTAGAATTGCCTTGACATATGTTTTTAAAATAGTCACATTAACAGGACTATTTGCCTAAATTGAGTTAGAATGAGTCAATAATCAGAAATTTTTTTGCATTATCCTTACAAAATACAAATTTGTAGATTTCAAATTAATAAAGGCAGAAAAAGAAGTTGATGTATTCCCTTTGGCAGTTTGTTTGAATCACTGTTCTTTTGAGTCTTTCTTTACTGGAAGTAGATTTTATTTTTTTTCCCCTCCAATCTGGCAATCCTGCTGAACTTGAGTGGAAAATAGGATTATGCTGAAAATTCCTTGCAGGAAGGAATGATTAGTGGCCCTATATAACTAAAAAACAGTAAATTGGAGCCACAAAGACTTGAAAGGTCAAGGCTTTAAAAACTTCTCTATAATATGTGTAACCACACTACCTTCTTAGTTTAGACAGCAAACTAAAGTCATATGTTTTCTTGGAGGAAACAGAAGCGACAACATTGTAGCAAAATTCCCCGTTGAATTGTTTTCTGAAAATCAAATAGTAAACAGCTTCCCCAACCTAGTTCGCAATACATCTCTTGGCAATTTGTTGTTTTTGGACACACAGACATGATTATTCAGCTAGGTGGTCTGGGTTGGAATTTCAGTTATTGCTATCCAAATAAAACACTTCTTTTCCAGAAATCAAGGACTGTACTAACTGTTCTCTCAGCGCCTGGATGAAGACTACATTGGGAACCTGAGCCTTCTTTTGAGTAGTTTCTACTGTCTTTTTCTCTTGAAGAGGACACAGAAGAATCTCTTACAGAGCCCCAGGTTGTTAACAATCCCACGTCTACCTGCTCAATTCCTCAACCAACTCTCATCAGTCTTCCACTGGCATCTCTCCCAAGATGCTTTAAAATGAAAACCACATAAAATATAGCTTTCCTCTTCTTTCTTCAAGACCAGGACAGAATAGTTTTCTCCTAAGGTATACTTAGAAAGAAGTTAAATAAACTTCTTTCCTCAGAACAGCAGTCCTGAACCAGGGACGATTTTGTCCTCTTTCCCGACTCCCTGGTGGACATATGGCAATGTATTGGAACACTGGTTGTCACAGCTGGGGGATGCAACTTGAATCCAGTGAATAGAGGGCAAGAGTGCAGCTAATCATCCTGCAATGCCCAGGAGAGCCCCCAAGACAAAGAATTATCCAGCACAAAATGTCAGTAGGGCTGGGTTGAGAAATCCTACCTAAATAAGATTTGAAATTGTTATTTATCTCCACAAGTAACTGGATATCATATACTCTGAATTTTACTTGGGAGCAGTATTTGGAAACAAAACTTGCCCCTTAGATTATAGTTGCTGGATTTAGCAAATAAAAATACAGGAAGCTGGGGACTTCCTGGGTGGTCCAGTAGTTAGGAAATCCACCTGCCAATACAGGGGACAAGGATTCCGTCTCTGGTCTGGGACGATTCATATGCTGCAGAGCAGCTAAGCCCGTGGGCACCGACTACAAAGCCCACACTCTGCAGCAAGAGAAGCCGTGGCAGTGAGAAGCCCGTGCACCGCAAGCAGAGAGCGGCCCCTGCTCTCTGCAGCCAGAGAAAGCCGGAGCAGCAGTGAGGACCCATCACAGCCCTAAGTAAATAAATAAAAATTCTAAAAAATACAGGAAGCTGAGTTAAATGTGAAGTTTTTACTTATATGAAAAAATTATCATTATTCATGTGAAATTTAACTCGGCATCTTGTATTTTATCTGGCAACCTTATCTCAGGTAGAGATATTTGCCTTACTTTTCACTGGTAGATTCACTTTCATCTTTTAAACCACTGATTTTAGTTAAAAGATGCTCACTGTTTTAAAAAATGTCTTTATGTTGATATGGGACATAAACAAATGAATCATCTTTCCAAAAAACTACATGATGATATGATGAATGCAGCTTGAGAGAACCCTTAGTTTCTTTTCTGAAAATTGTGTCAATCTGACTTTTGTTAAATTGCTGTGATGTGATAATAAACTTTCTAATGTTCTTATGCTTTGCTAGGAATGGTCCATATCGATTCTGGATCTGGGCTCAGTCTCTTCTAAGATACTTCCCCAAATATACAAATCAGGCTCTTTCACTTTCTTTTCCTGCCAGACCATCTATTACATTCTTCACTCTCAAAATGAAACTAAGTGGTTACCATTTGAGAAGAATATGAATAATTAATATTGATAATCTCAGACAAAATCCAACACACCAGCCACATCACCCAGAAGAAAAGTGACTATAAGAACTAAAGCATTAATGTCTTTCTTTCATAAAAATCTATATGTGTATGAACCCAGGGCTGAGGTTAGAAGACCTGCATTCTGGCTGAGATTCTGCCACTGGCTTCTCTGGGCCTCTCATCCAATGCTCACCCCTCTATATCAGTTTCTCTCTTTACAAAGTTTAAGATGCTTTGTGACTTGGGTATAGAAAAGTTATGAGAAATGACTTAATTTTATCACATAACTATCACATCTACTAAATGAAATGTTAAAAAATAGTTAATTATTTAACAATAATTAGAAAACCAGATAGGACTTCCCTGAGAAAACCAGATAATTGCAAATTTACTAATTAAATTAACCTTTAACCATACTTCTTTATATTACACGTGGAATTACAAGCTGCTAAACTTTAAAAAATCCATAATCTATTACCTTTTGCCAATATAGGAAGAGCTGGAGAAATATTACAGTAAAAAGAAGACATTGACAGTGTTTTCTGTGTAGTAGCACTGAGGCACTAAAATACTCCCAAAAGGAGCTAAGAAAAAGAACAAGCAAAAACTATCTTGCTCCAAAATATACTGAATGTGTAAAATAGTTAAGTAATGAAGGTGAAGTCGCTCAGTAGTATTGTCTGACTCTTTGAGACCCCGTGGACTGTAATGTACTAGGGTTCTCTGTCCATGGGATTCTCCAGGCAAGAATACTGGAGTGGATTGCCATTTCCTTCTCCAGGGGATCTTCCCGACCCAGGGATTGACCCCGGGTCTCCCGCATTGGAGGCAGACGCTTTAACCTCTGAGCCACCAGGGAAATCCCAGTTAAGTAATGAGAACCTGCTATATAGCACAGGGGCCCTCTGCTCAATTTCTGTGGTGACCTAAACAGGAAGAAAATCCAAGAAAGGGGATACACGTATACGTATAGCTGATGAACTTTGCTGTACAGTAGAAACTATCGTAAAGTAGAAAAATATTGTAAAGCAACTATGCTGCTAAGTCGCTTCAGTCGTGTCCGACTCTGTGCGACCCCAGAGACGGCAGCCCACCAGGCTCCCCCGTCCACTATACTCCAATAAAAATTAAAAACCCATATGTGTATTCTGAATGCAACTGTTGCACATGATCTTGGCTTCATTACTGTCATTTCTGAGCTCTCATTATTTTAATATTTAAAATTGGTTTGTTTGTTTTGTTCATTTACCACAGTTGCAGAACGCTAAAAGTTGCCACTTTGCCCCAGTGGAGGTAAATGCTTCCTTCATCTTTAGTCTATCTGTCCCTCTTCAGGTTTTTCTGAATTTCTAAATCAAATCCACAAACCGCAGAGAAGGGAAGACTCTAGGAGCTGAGAAGCAAGAGGGGTCCAACTCGACGTCCTCGAAGGCCCAGCTTGCAGGACGGGCCTGGCAGGACCTCGGAATTGTGTCTCAGGAAGGACGGCCCGGGGACTCCGGGCCACCAGGAGGCACAGGGTCCTGGCTTCCCAGGCCAGTCGATGCAGTGCTGATCCCACGCACAGAATGAACCGTGCCATTCACACGTCGTAGTCATCATTCTAAAATGGATAGTCTAAATTTTTTCAATTTTCTCCTCTTTGGGAAAAAAAATAAACATTGAAGGCAACCCTGAATGACACTTTCAGTTCCAGCTCAGATATTGCAGCTCGGGTTCCTTGTGAAAGTGACCTGCCAAGGGGAGAAAATCAGGAAACTGAACTGGACGGTTGTCAAAGTCCTTCTAGCTCTAAGCTGTACTTCCCTCTACCTTCACCTCTCTGGCCTGATTCATTTATGCCACTCTGGGAGAGCCCCAAGTATGAGTGGCCCACCCCCTAATTCCTATCACGTACTTACTTCCATGTGCTTAGCTGCACTTTTAAAGAAACAGACTTGTAGGGGAATGCTTAAAACCCACAATATAGGAAGAGCTTCTCCAGACTCTCTCCCCAATCTGTTTCTGATGATAAATACCAGATGCTTTGGAGGAAGACGAACTATACAGACAACTCGCATGTAAACTATGCAGTCATGGCAAGACAGGGTCTGGAGAGGAAATGGGGTTTCATTTTGAACTTGGCCGTGGCGTCTGCTTCTGCCCCCAAAGGGGAGCAGTTTTGAATTGCTGTGGGTTCATTCATATATGTGTGTTCATTGTTTCTCTTTTCTTTGTGAGGGAACTGCATTAGCTCTTTTCTTCTTCCCTTTTCCTCTTGGAAGTTCAGCTGTTGTATCTGGTTTGTAGAGATCAGAACTGCCATGGGCAGTTGCTTGAGCCTCCTGTGTGGTGAGAAGGGGTTGGAAAGCTTACTCAGTCAGGGCAAGACACTAGTAAACAGCAGGGTGTGACCACTAACCTAACCCTGCAGCAAACTCTCTAGGTTCAAAACCACCCCTCTCCTCTCTTTCGAGCTCCCCTTACTTACTCCTCTTCTTGGTCTAATCCCGCTCCCTGATCCCTTTCTTGCTCCCTCTCCCCTTTCCTTAAATATTTCCTGAATCTCCAATTTGTTCTTTAAAGGCTATGAAATGCTTTGACATATAAACAAATATAAGGAATAATGAATATTTGTTTCTACTACTCAGCTAAGTTTGTTACTACAAATTATTACAGCCAATTCTATCTCTCTCTTCTGATATATCCACCCTCCATTCTCTGTCCCAGGAGTTAAACATAATGCTTAACTTGCTACTCATTTATCTGTAACAGATTATAATATGGAACTTAAAAAAACTTGCTCTCACTGGAAACATTCTTTGTTCTTGTGATAAGAATCAGGGCATTTAAAACTAATACATATATAGGGACTTCTCTGGTGCGCCAGTGGTTGAGAATCCACCTTCCAATGCAGGGGACACGGGTTTGACTGCTAGCTGGGGAACTAAGATCCCATGTGTACTGATACTACTGAGCCTGCACGTCACAGTGAAAATCCCTGCACCACAACTAAGACCCAGTGCAGCAAGATAAACAAACAAAGTATATTTTTAAAAACCCATACATATAGAATGGATAAACAACATCCTGCTGTACAGCACAGGGAACTATATTCAACATCCTGTGATAAACCAAAATGGAAAAAATAGGAAAAAGTGTGTGTATGTATATATATACACACGCATCAAACAAGTCAATCTTAAAGGAAATCAATGCTGAATATTCATTGGAAGGACTGGTGCTGAAGCTCCAATACTTGGGCCACCTGATACGAACAGCTGACTCACTGGAAAAGACCCTGATGCTGGGAAAGATTAAAGGCAGGAAGAGAAAGGGACAAAAGAGGATAAAATGGGTGGATGGCATCACTGACTCAATGGACAGGAGTTTGAGCAAGTTCCAGGAGACGGTGAAGACAAGGAAGCCTAGCGTGCTGCCGTCCATGGGGTCACAAAGAGTTGGACATGACTGAGCGACTGAACAACAACGTATACATTAAATAGAACATATACATTATATATATACATATATTTATGAATATATGTACATTCTTATATGTCCATATGGACATCACCAGATGGTCAATACTGAAATCAGATTGATTATCTCTTTGCAAAGGAAGATGGAGAAGTCTTATATAGTCAGCAAAAACAAGACCATGAGGTGACTGTGGCTCAGATCATGAACTCCTTTTGCAAAATTCAGACTTAAATTGAAGAAAATAGGGAAAACCAATAGGCCATTCAGGTATGACCTAAATCAAATCCCTTAGGGTTATACAGTAGAAGTGACAAATAGATTCAAGGGATTAGATCTGATAAGAGTGCCTGAAGAACTATAGACAGAGTTTCATGACATTCTACAGGAGGCAGAGATCAAGACCATCCCCAAGAAAAAGAAGTGCAAAAAGCCAAAATGGTTTGTCTGAGGAGGCCTTACAAATAGCTGAGAAAAGAAGAGAAGCAAAAGGCAAAGGAGAAGGGGAAAAATATACCCACCTGAATGCAGAGTTTCAAAGAACAGCAAGGAGAGAGAAGAAAGTATTCATAAGTGAACAGTGCAAAGAAATAGAGGAAAACAATAGAATAGGAAAGACTAGATCTCCCTTCAAAGAAATTAGAGATACCAAGGGAACATTTCATGCAAACATGGGCTCAATAAAGGACAGAAATGGTATGGCCCTAACAGAAGCAGAAGATACTAAGAAGAGGTGGCAAGAATACACAGAAGAACTGTACAAAAAAGATTTGATGATGGCATGATCACTTACCCAGAGCCAGATATCCCACAGTGTGAAGTCAAATGGGCCTTAGGAAGCATCACTACAAACAAAGATAGAGGAGGTGATGGAATTCCGGTTGAGCTGTTTCAAATCCTAAAAGATGATGCTCTGAAAGTGCTGCACTCAATATGCCAGCAAATTTTGAAAACTCAGCAGTGGCCACAGGACTGGAAAAGTCAGTTTTCATTCCAATCCTAAAGAAAAGCAATTGCAAAGAATGTTCAAACTACCGCACAATTGCACTCATCTCACATGCTAGCAAAGTAATGCTCAAAATCACCCAAGCTAGGTTTCAACAGTACATGAACTGGGAACTTCCAGATGTTCAAGCTGGATTTAGAAAAAGAGAGGAACCAGAGATCAAATTGCCAACATCTGTTGGATCATAGAAAAGGCAAGAGAATTCTAGAAAAACATCTACTTCTGCTATATTGACTATGCTAAAGCCTTTGACTGTGTGAATCTAAATAAACAGGAAAATTCTTAAAGAGATGAGAATACCAGACCACTTTACCTGCCTCCTGCGAAACCTGTACGCATGTTAAGAAGCAACAATTAGAACCAGACATGGAACAACAGACTATCAAAATTGGGAAGGGAGTCCATCAGGGCTATATATTGTCATCTTGTTTATTTAACTTATATGCAGAGTACATCATGTGAAATGCCAGGCTGGATGAATCACAAGCTGGAATCAAGACTGCCAGGAGAAATATCAATGACCGCAGATATGCAGATGATACCACCCTTATGGCAGAAAGCGAAGAACTAAAGAGCCTCTTGATGAAAGTGAAAGAGGAGAGTGAAAAAGCTGGCTGAAGACTCAACAGTCAGAAAACTAAGATCATGGCATCCAGTCCCATCACGCAATGGCATATAGATGGGGAAACAGTGGCAACAGTGAGGTGAGGTGAGGTGAAGCCGCTCAGTCGTGTCCGACTCTTTGCGACCCCGTGGACTGTAACCTACTAGGCTTCTCCGTCCATGGGATTCTCCAGGCAAGAATACTGGAGTGGATTGCCATTTCCTTCTCCAGGGGATCTTCCCAACCCAGGGATCGAACCTGGGTCTCCTGCATTGGAGGCAGACGCTTTAACCTCTGAGCCACCAGGGAAGCTCCAAAATCATTGCGGACGGTGACTGCAGCCACAAAACTAAAAGATGCTTGCTCCTTGGAAGAAAAGCTCTGACAAACCTAGACAGCATATTATAAAGCGGAGACATTACTTTGCCGACAAAGGTCCATTTGTCAAAGCTGTGGGTTTTCCAGTAATCATGTAGGGATGTGAGAAGAAGGCTGAGTGTTGAAGAATTGATGCTTTTGAATTGTGGTTGTTGGAGAACTCTTCATAGTCCTTGGATGGCAAGTCAAACCAGTCAATCCTAAAGGAAATCAGTCCTGAACATTCACTGGAAGGACTGATGCTGAAGTGGAAACTCCAATACTTTGGCCACTTGATACAAAGAGCCGACTCACTGGAAAAGACTCTGATATTGGGAAATATTGAGGGCAGGAGGAGAAGGGGACAACAGAGGATGAGATGGTTGGATGGCATCACCGACTCAATGGACCTGAGTTTGAGCAGGCTAGGGAGATAGTGAAAGACAGAAAAGCCTGGCATGCTGTAGTCCGTAGGGTCGCAAAGAGTTAGACACACGACCGAGCGACTGAACAACAACACATATGTTCATCAGTAATATGTATAACTGAATCACTTTGTGAAATGGTGAAAGTCGCTCAGTCGTGTCTGACTCTTTGCGACCCCGTGGACTGTAACCTACTAGGCTTCTCAGTCCTGGGATTCTCCAGGCAAAAATACTGGAGTGGATTGCCATTTCCTTCTCCAGAGGATCTTCCCAACCCAGGGATCGAACCCGGGTCTCCCGCATTGGAGGCAGACGCTTTAACCTCTGAGCCACCAGGGAAGCAATTAGTAGTACAGCAGAAACCAATACAACATTGTAAATCAACATACTTCAATAAAATGAGTTGAAAAAAGAATCAGGGCATTTAACTAAATTTTAAAAGAGAAAAATGAAATTAAGTTTTTCAAGAGAATGTACGTTGAAATAACAGTTCCTCCAGCCACCTCCTGATGCAGGGGTGTGCACTAAAGTCCCCAGTACCATCAGCACAGCCATGTTCAGAAGCCTTTTTTTGAATCTCTGTAATTTTAATACTCTTTTGTTTAGTTCTCAGTCTTTGCTTTTTTTTTTCTCTCGTTTTGAATTTCCTCAACTGTCCAAATGTTTCTCTCCTGTCTCATGAGATTCAACCCAGTGACATTTACTGCTGAGACAATTTATTCTTGAATATAAAATTTTCTCTCTGCTTTGCCCTAAATGAATATAGTTGGCACCTTTCTATTTAAGTCATTTGGTGAAACAGTTGAAGGCCATTCCCATTAGGATGGAGCAGGAGGTCACTGGAGGGGTGCTTCCAGCCCTCCGGAGGCGGGGTGACTATTAAACATGGCAGAGGTCATGGTCCTTGGGCCCCTGTTCCTTTTTGGAAAATGCTAATGGTTTAGGGGCAGCAGAGTCATCCTTAGCACCTGGGCCTTCCTGACATCCACTGAGGGGATGTCCGTCCCTGATGCCAGCACTGAGAGAGGCCTCTGCTACCAGCAGGCCCAGCAGAAGTGCCTGGGTAGAGGTGCCCTTGCTGTCAAGTTCTGGTCTCAGATCCAGATTCACCTCTGTCTTGGGCAGCTACTGAAGGCAGTGGCTGGATTCCCAAAGAGGAGAGTCATGGCTGTGGGGTACCCACCAAGGGTAAGCCCAGAATTAGATGCTATTTTCATGCTAATTACAATTAACAAAAGAGAGTGCATGGTATGGTATAAAACATGAGGGTAGAAGATATCTACCCAATAGACTCAAAATACAAACAATATTGGAAGTGGGGTTGTGTAACACGGGCTTTTCCCAAGTAATGCTATTTAACTGTTTTCCATTTTTTCCCTCATTCTTACAATATGATTTATTTTCATCTTTGGCTAACAGTTAATTTCAAGAATGTCTATGAAGTAAATATGGCTTAGTATAAAAAGCTCAGGCTTTGGAGACAAACAGAACTGGGTAAAACCCCTCATGTAATCACTTTTCAGGACAAGATATTTACCCTTGGTTCCTCCAAGTCTGAATTCCTTGGCATGACTACTAGACCTCTGACTATGCCTGCAGTCTTAATTCTCATTATCATCTACTGCTCACTTTATCCTCCTAAAATGTTGGGTTACATGTCCTCAGATCACAGCATACTGTTTCTTTCCTCCCTGTCTTTACTGGACTCATTATCTCTGCTAGGAACTACTCCCTGGCCGTGACGGTGTCTGCCTGACCCTGCTTCATCTTCAAGTGCTTTGCAGATGGTGAGTGATTCCGTCCCATGCAATTTCATAATACCCTGACTTATCCCTGTTAGCACGAAGCACACGAATGGGTGTTACATGTTTATCTCCTCCAACATAAGCCATTCAGAAACAAGAATCACGTCTTATTTATCTTGGTATCATTGGTAACAGCCTTAAGTAAACTCAATAAATATTTGCTGGATTAGAAGGGATATATCTGTGAAATGAGTATAATGCCAACCCTAGGATTATTGTAGGGGGAAATATTAAGATGCTGACTGCTAATTCTGTTACTCAGCCTTCTTCCAATGTATTTCTAAAACATAGAAACAAATATATCACACATGCAAATAAAATATATATTGACAGTCACTTCTAGATGTCATTTTTATACTCACATTTTTCATAGAAAAGTATGTGCAATAGAGTTACAACTATATTTGCTAATTTTAAGATACCATTGGCTTATGAAATCCAAATAGCAGGAAGATGCTTATGGACCAGATGAACAGTTTAATTGAAAGTCATCTGATCTCTCTTAATTTATATACACTGTTGGTCATATCTGCAAGTAGACATTCTCTTGAAGAAGAATAAATGTAAAAATACATTGGCTTTCAAACAGATCCACATACACGGTGAATATATCTATACTTAAGAAGATCAGGGAGAAGAGAATTTTTCTTGAAAATGGAAGATCATTGGGGATATTTCTTTTGTTTGAGGAGATTTCTTCAACAAATCCTGCCATGTAATGCTTCCTTCACCCAAAGTGCACGCACGCGTGCACACACACACACACACACACACACACAAGTTCTTGGTGTACCACCCCTGGATATTGATACTGAGCCACTGTTACACACTGGAAGATATACCCAAGAGAACCCCTTCTGCACTTGCCTTACTCACTCTCATTACCGTGTAGGTTTTCAGTATTTAGTTAGCCTTAGATGAGAGTTCAAGGTCACTTCATTACCTCTTCCAACAAAGAGGGGGAAAGGCACCGAAACTGTGTTTATTCATACAACAGTCTTATTCTCCCATCCTTATAATGGGAATCAAAGGTACAGGGTGGAGGCTGTGATGGCAGTAACAGAAGACATTAAGTGTTTAGAAGCCAGAGAATAGATATGCCTTGTAGAGGCAGTGGTCAGCAAAAGGAGGGAGTTTCAAGAACTGGGGACAGGATGCAATTGACAGATGGAACACAGAAAGCAGAGGAAATCACTGTAAGGACAGATAGATGTTGTGACAAAAAGCCAAGTGTAAGACTGAGATGTTAGAAGGATCAGTAAAAACTCTGCTCCTTTAACAGTTGAACATATTCTGTGTCCCCCTCTCCCCTTTAAGGGAGCTCCCATCAACCATGTGCATCTATTATCCACTTGCTGGATGCTCTGGGGGATATATTAATAAGACTTAGCTTTTGCATTTGAGGGCTTCCCTGATGGCTCAGACAATAAGAAAATCTGCCTGTAGTGCCAGAGACCCAGGTTCGATTCCTGGGTCAGGAAGATCCCCTGGAGAAGGAAATGGCTACCCACTCCAGTATTCCTGCCTGGAGAATTCCATGGGCAGAGGAGCCTGGTGGAATACAGTCTATGGGGTCATAAAGAGTCAGACATGACTGAGCCACTAACACTTTCACACTTATATATGACGTAGGAAACCAGGACAGAACTTTATGTGTGGGAAACATATGGTGTGAATACTGTTGTACAAAATTAATAATATTAACAAGTATTCATATACAAAGATATTTTGCCAAGTAGTCAGCACATATTCCATTCTCTTATATGTGTTTTGGCTTGATTTTAGTTGCCTTATTTTACTAAGGTAACATCAGCATCTAGCTTGATGTTGCCTTAGTAACCTTGATGTGTATAAGAAGCAAGTTCAAGAGCTGTGAAAAATACAAAGTGCAAAACTGTCCTGTGACACCATTTCACACTCACTGGACCTTTTCATCATTGGACTCTTCCTAACTCACACCCACTACTTAAAATACACACTAAGTAAAATATATGCTTAGTCTGCAAAGCATATATTAACATTAAAACATTGATGTGAGTAATGGCTGACATTTCAAGAAGAGATTCAATAAAGTGAGGTATCAGACCAGAAAAAATATGTGTAATTTACACAACTGATATGATTGTGCACATAGATATAATTTATGGATATGAAATATTTTTAAATGCTGCTTGCTTAAGACAATTTGTGTATAAAGCAAAGAACCCCTGAGTAATGAATCCCTACTGATCCAAATGGCAGGACTTCACAAGACAGAGCTTAGTTGTTCTTCACCATGAAGGATAGGTTATTAATCTGGAAAAGTCAATCACTTCAGTTCAGTTCAGTCACTCAGTCGTGTCCAACTCTTTGCGAGCCCATGAATCACAGCATGCCAGGCCTCCCTGTCCATCACCAACTCCCAGAGTTCACTCAGACTCAAGTCCATCGAGTCAGTGATGCCAACCAGCCATCTCATCATCCTCTGTCGTCCCCTTCTCCTCCTGCCCCCAATCCTTCCCAGCATCAGAGTCTTTTCCAATGAGTCAGCTCTTCGCATGAGGTGGCCAAAGTACTGGAGTTTCAGCTTTAGCATCATTCCTTCCAAAGAAATCCCAGGGCTGATCTCCTTCAGAATGGACTGGTTGGATCTCCTTGCAGTCCAAGGGATTCTCAAGAGTCTTCTCCAACACCACAGTTCAAAAGCATCAATTCTTCGGCGCTCAGCCTTCTTCACAGTCCAACTCTCACATCCATACATGACTGCAGGAAAAACCATAGCCTTGACTAGATGGACCTTAGTCGGCAAAGTAATGTCTCTGCTTTTGAATATGCTATCTAGGTTGGTCATAACTTTTCTTCCAAGGAGTAAGCGTCTTTTAACTTCATGGCTGCAGTCACCATCTGCAATACAGCTCCCCCAAACCTAACAATATCATGGAATGACTTAAGTTTTGGAAATAACTAAAATTATTTTAAATATTCATTTTTAAATATTTCATAAAATGGTACTTTTTAACTTTTTAATTATTACCATTAAAAAATAAGGCAAATGAGACATTGTGAAAGTCACTCAGTTTTGTCTCTTTGTGACCCCATGGACGCAATGAAGCAACCTAGCATGCATGCATAGTATACATAGATGTATCAGAGTTGCTAATCTCAGACAGCCCGAGTTGTCAGTTCTGGTTGGGGCTTCCCAGGTGGTGATAGCAGCAAAGGGCCTGCCTGCCAATGCAGGAGACATAAGAGATGCAGGATTGATCCCTGGGTCGGGAAGATCCCCCGGAGGAGGGCATGGCAATCCACTCTAGTATTCTTGCCTGGAGAATCCCACGCACAGAGGAGCCTGGTGGGCTACAGTCCATAGGGTCACTGAGTCAAACACGAGTGAAGTGGCTGAGCACGGCACACCGTCTCTGCGGAACACAACTTCATCAATCACAGTACAGTGCAAAGTGCAGTTCTTTTTGCCTTTAGTCAGATTACACTCATTTCCAAAGCTGCTTAGATGAGGACAACCCTCTATCCCCTTCAGTGCGGTTGTTCCATACATTCGTAAGAAAGATTCTTTTGTCAGTCTCTATCTCATGGTGGGATCCTCTGACTCCCTAAATAATTTTTAAAATTTCATATATTAAGGGTCAATTTTTGTGCTATAAAATTCTATGGATTTAAACTAATGGATCATGTTATATACCCACCATTAAAGTATCGTACAGAATAGTTTCATCTCCCTAAATAATCCCCAGTGCTTCATCTATTCAACCTTTTCTCCCTCCATCTAAACTCCTGGTGACCATCAATCTTTCTACTGTATCTTTAGTTCTGCCTATTCCAGAATGTTAAGTAATTGGAATCATATAATTTTTCAGATTCACTTTTTTCATTTAGCGGTAAGCATTGTAAGTTCATCCATGTCTTTCAGGGGTTTGACAGGTCATTTATTTTTATAGCTGAATAACATTCCAGTGTGGCTGCATGGGCACAGGAGAGCCTAGAGGAGCCATCCCATGTTGAAGGTCAGGAAGGGTGGTGGTGAGGAGATATCCCTCATCCAAGGTAAGGAGCAGCAGCTGCGCTTTGCTGGAGCAGCTGTGAAGAGATATCCCACGCCCAAGGTAAGAGATTCTCTTGTGTTGTTGGAAGAGGGTGTTTTCTATGACCAGTGCATTTTCTTGGCAGAACTCTGTTAGTCTTTGCCCTGCTTCATTCTGCATTCCAAGGCCAAATTTGCCTGTTACTCCAGGTGTTTCTTGACTTCCTACTTTTGCATTCCATGAAGTGATACCCCACGCCCAATGTAAGAGAAACCCGAGTAAGATGGTAGATGTTGCAAGAGAGCATCAGAAGACAGACTCAATGAAACCATACTCACAGAAAACTAGTCTATCTAATCACACTAGGACCACAGCCTTGTCTGACTCAATGAAACTAAGCCATGCCCATGGGGCAACCCAAGACAGGCGGGTCATGGTGGAGAGGTCTGAGAGAATGTGGTCCACTGGAGAAGGGAATGGCAAACCACTTCAGTATTCTTGCCTTGAGAACCCCATGAACAGTATGAAAAGGCAAAATGATAGGATACTGAAAGAGGAACTCCCCACGTCAGTAGATGCCCAACATGCTACTGGAGTTCAGTGGAGAAATAACTCCAGAAAGAATGAAGGGATGGAGCCAAAGCAAAAGCAATACCCAGCTGTGGATGTGACCGGTGATAGAAGCAAGGTCCGATGCTGTAAAGAGCAGTATTGCATAGGAACCTGGAGTGTCAGGTCAATGAATCAAGGCAAATTGGAAGTGGTCAAACAAGAGATGGCAAGAGTGAATGTGGACATTCTAGTAATCAGCAAACTAAAATGTACTGGAATGGGTAAATTTAACTCAGATGACCATTATATCTATTACTGCGGGCGGGAATCCCTCAGAAGAAATGGAGTAGCCATCATGGTCAACAAAAGAGTCCGAAATGCAGTACTTGAATGCAGTCTCAAAAATGACAGAATGATCTCTCTTCATTTCCAAGGCAAACCATTCAGTATCACAGTAATCCAAGTCTATGCCCCAACCAGTAACGCTGAAGAAGCTGAAGTTGAACGGTTCTATGAAGATCTACAAGACCTTTTTAGAATCCTAGAGTAACACAAATCAGATCAAGAAGTAGTCACTGAAATAAAGACCAAATATGAAAAGACACATTTAAAAGTCTTAATACTGAAACATATTAATGCTGAAAAACTGAAATGTTTTCCTTTAAAATAAAGAATAAGGCAAGGATGTACACTCTTGACACTTCTGTTCAATATAGTACTGAAAGTTTTAGCCAGAGCAGTTAGGCAAGAGAAAGAAATAAAACACATGCAAATCAGGAAGGAAGAAGTTAAACTGTCCCAATTTGTAGATGACATGACCTTATATATAGAAAACCCTAAAGATTCCACAAGAAGACTCTTGGAATTAATAAACTAATTCAGTAAAGTTGCAGGATATAAAATCAACATACAAAATTCAGTTATGTTTCCATACACTAATAATAATCAATCTGAAAAGGAAATTAAGAAAAAATTCCATTTATAACAGCACCAAAAACAATTCAATATTTAGAAATAAATTTAATAAAGGAAGTTATTTCTATAGTAAAACTACAAAACATTGTTGAAATAAATGAAAGAAGGCACAAATTGAAAGTCACTCTATGTTCATGGATTGGAAGATGTAATTATGTTAAAATCCTCATGTTATCCAGAGCAATCTACAAATTCAAAGGAATCACTATCAAAATTCCATTGACATGTTTTACAGTGATAGAAAAGCAATTCTAAAACTCACATGGGTGCATAAAGGACCATAAAGAGTCAAATTAATCTTGAAATGGAACAAAATTCATGCCATCACACTTCCTGGTTTTAAAATATATTACAAAACTATCATAATCAAAACAAGTTAGTACCAGTATAAAGATAGACCTATAGACTAATGAAACAGAATAGAGATCCCAGAAATGAATCCACATATATATGGCCAACTGATCTTCAACAAGAGCACCAAAAATACAGAATAGGGAAAGGTTGGTCTCTTCAACAATTGGTGGTGGGAAAACTGGATATCTACAGACAAAAGAATGAAATTGGACTCTTATACCACACAAAAGTCAGCTCAACATGAAATACAGACTCAAATGTAAGACCTAAAACTATAAAATTTCCAGGAAAAGACATATAGGAAAAGTTTCATGACATTGGTCTAGCAATGCTCCATAAATATGACATCAAAAGCACAGGCGACAAAAATTAAAAATAGAGAAGTGGGACTACATTAAACTGAAACTCTTCTCTATACCCCAAACCACCAACAGAAAGGCAATGTATGGAATAGGAGAAAATATTTACAAACTGCATATCTGATAAGCAGTTAATCTCCAAAAAATGTAAGGAACTCCTACAATTCAATAGAAAAAAATCCTAACATACCAATTTTTAAAATAGGCTAAGGAGTTGAATAGACCTTTCTCCCAGAGAAGACATGTAAATGGCCAACAGGTGTATGAAAAAATGCTCAATGACATTACACATCAGGGAAATGAAAACCAAAACCACAGGGAGATTTCACTTCATATCTGTTAGGATGGCTATTATGAAGACAACATGTTTTGACAAGGATGTAGACAAACTTTAACCCTTGCACACTGTTGGTGGGAATGTAAAATGGTGCAGCCCCCATTTCATGGAGATAACTCAAAAAATTAAAAATAGAGCTACTGTATAAGCCAGAAACCCCATTTCTGTGTGTTTATCCAAAAGAACTGAAATCAGAATCTCAAAGGGCTATTAAAACTTCTGGGTGAGCAGCACTATTCACAATAGCCAAGATATGGAAACAACCTAAATATCCATTAACAAATGAAAGGATAAAGGAAATATGGTATATACATACAATTGAATTCAGCCTTAAAAAAGAAGGAAATTCTGCAATATGTGACAACATGGAGGACATTATGCCAAGTAAAATAAGCCAGTCATAAAAGATAAATATTGCATGAATCTGCTTATATGAGGTATCAAAAGTAATCAAATTAATAGAATCAAAGAATAGAATGGTGGTTTCCAGAGACTGGGAAGAAGGAGAAATAGAGACTTACTAATCAATGGGCACAACCCATTGATTGTTGTTTAACATAGTTAAACAAGATGAATAAGCTCTAGAGATCAACACTTTAGCTATAGTCAATGAGAGTGTTTTATTAAGAGGGTATATCTCATATGAAATATCTTATCACGATAAAAGAAAACAAACAAAAAGTAGTCATTGAACTTGTCACTGAACTCATAGCATGAGCAGGGCATATAGGAATTGTTCTGTCCCAGAAATGCAAAGGCACGCTGGTAAAGAAGATCTCAGAGACAAAGATTTAATATACAATTACCTCTCAGTTATCATAGCAAGGAGATTTTTTAAATAAGCACTTATTACATCATCCACACTTCCTGGCTACTTTGACCTTTTTACAATGCAATAGTGTTTTGTTTCAAATGTAAAATAACTGGAAGGAGTTTTACTCATTAATATCAGCTATAGTGCATTTTCTGCCATCTTGCCACCTTAAGACCATTTGGGCATGCTGATTTATGTTGTCACAGCAGTTCAACATCTAGTCAATTAAATCTGAAGAAACCCAGTTTGTCATTTGGAATTCCAACAATATACAACTGGTTTTGTTGACTGCTTTGGCTGAATTGATTAAATGCCTCAGAGATATAGTAGAAACACTTCCGTTTGCATGACAGCATTACATTTCTGCTTTCCAGTAATTATAGTCTCCAATGAGCCAATATTTCCAAAGGAAATGCTGTGAAATGTTCTGAACTGGTGTTTCATTTACAATATATTATTATCTTTATTATATTTACCTGAAATAGGGAATTAGCAAAAACAAAGCCACAGGTAAAGCAGAATAGATGAGCTGCTTGTACCAAACCAAGTTCATCTAGAAAAGTTAAATATAAACACAGTATTTCTATATCTGTGAGGCAATTAGAAAGTGATAGTCATTAACAGCCCACAAATGCCTTTTGGCACATCTGTTTATAGTGATGAACTTAAAGAAAACGTCAAGGTCACTCATTCTGTTTTTAAAGACTTAGGGAACTATTCCTTCTTGTAAAATGCATCTTAATGACTATGGTGGCCCCGAACTTGTGCTGCTCAGATATCTGCTGTGATGAGCATTGCTGGGGTCCAGCCCCGGTGGATCCAGGGTGATTCGAAGGGGAGACGGATAGGCGAGGAAAACTATTTATTTAGAGATATAAGATTAGATTAGGAAGAAATAGTATAGTAGGAAATTTAGGTGGAGAAAAGGAGGCTGAATAACTTGGTTTATGGGGAAAACCAATAAAACCTTGAGACACGAGGTTTGCACCATCTACGTTAGGCCACCGGCATCCTCTTGAATATCGCAGGGTGCCCCACCTTGGACTCCCTCTCATGTGGAACTTAAAAAGCCGGGGCAAGTAAGTAGACATGGCGAGCCTCCACGCCCCAGATGGGAATTCAGCCTGAAATTAGAGTAAAGAGGAGACACGGGGGAAACCCGTCCAGCGACTGGCCCATCCTCTCTTGTACAGAAGGCCTTTTATACTTTGATTGTACATAGAGATCAATGGGTAATACAAAATTATGCAGCATCAGCAGCCCAGACTCTTATCAAAACTAGGCTTTCTTTTTGCATACCCTCCCGTATACAAAAGATCTTAGGTGGTTTACATTATCTTCTGGCCAAGAGGCCTGTTAAAACATTTTTATGGCTCTCTTCCTGGATAATTGTCTATCAACCAGAAAACTCCTTTTCCCTAGAAGTGTTCTTTCTTTACTCTGCATTACCCTCAAAGTACTAAATAAAGTTATATTCCTGTAGAACAAAGGTGCAGTGGTTATAACAAACAAAGTACTTAACTCAAAGATCTAATATTGCTAATACCAGGTCTGCTACCTGTTTTTATATATACTAACTATATCTTACAAATAAACGATATGAAAATTTGGCAGCAAGTATTGGCTCAACAAATGAAACCTTTAATCAGTCCTATTCTAATGATTTTGACTCCTCAGAAGCCCCTACATTCCTAGGATGTTTTAAGCTGCCTGTGCCTCCTGTGGTCGGGAGGCCTCAAACAATCACATGTGCAGCCGTACGAGTCCTGCAGGCAGGCTAGAAAGCCATCAGAGGGGTTTTTGGATTGAAACACTCTTTCAAATGCAGAAGACTAAAGCCCTGAGTTGACTTTTTCCAGAGAATGTCAGAAGAGTGGAAAACAGGCAGATTCTTATTTTGGGGGGGGGTACATGCTCAGGAAATGCTAGGGGGAAAACCTGAGATCTGACTCGACCTTGCCCATCAAATCTCTGCTGCATGACCTTGTCACGGGTGGGATTCCTCACGCTGGCTCCCAGCAGAGCATAGTTGACTATTGCCCTACTAGCTGCCCCTCAGAATGTACCACCACATTTGTGCCAAGGTCACAATTCCCACTGGAGAAGGAAATGGCAACCTACTCCATTATTCTTTGCCTGGGAAATCTCATGGACAGAGGAGCCTTTTGAGTTACAATCCATGGTGTTGCAAGAGTTGGACACAACTTAGTGGCTAAACCACCACCACCACAATTCCCACAGGCTGCTTCTAGTCAGTGACTGAACATGATGAAGATCAAATGTGTTCTGTTCCTAAGAAACACGGTGTTGTTCAGTCGCTCAGTTATATCCAACTCTTTGTGACCCCACGGACTGCAGCATGCCAGGCTTCTCTGTCCATCTCCATCTCCCAAAGCTTGTCCAAATTCATGTCCATTGAGTAGGTGATGCCATTCAACCATCTTGTCCTCTGTTGCCCCCTTCTTCTTCTGCTTTCTATCTTTCCCAGCATCAGGGTCTTTTCCAATGAGTCGGCTCTTCACATCAGCTGGCCAAAGTATTGGAGCTTTAGCTTCAGCATCAGTCCTTCCAATGAATATTCAGGGTTGACTTCCTTTAGAATTGACTGGTTTGATCTCCTTGCAGTCCATGGGACTCTCAAGAGTCTTCTCCAGCACCACAGTTCAAAATCATCAATTATTCAACAGTCAGCCTTCTTTTTGGTCCAACTCTCACATCCATGCATGCTGCTGCTGCTGCTGCTGTCGCTTCAGTCATGTCCAACTCTGTGCAACCCCATAGATGGCAGCCTACCAGCCTCCCCATCCCTGGGATTCTCCAGGCAAGAATACTGGAGTAGGTATCCATGCATGACTACTGGCAAAACCAAAGCTTTGACTATATGGACCTTTGTTGTGACTGAACATGATGAAGATCAAATGTGTTCTGTTCCTAAGAAACACGGTGTTGTTCAGTCGCTCAGTTATATCCAACTCTTTGTGACCCCACGGACTGCAGCATGCCAGGCTTCTCTGTCCATCTCCATCTCCCAAAGCTTGTCCAAATTCATGTCCATTGAGTAGGTGATGCCATTCAACCATCTTGTCCTCTGTTGCCCCCTTCTTCTTCTGCTTTCTATCTTTCCCAGCATCAGGGTCTTTTCCAATGAGTCGGCTCTTCACATCAGCTGGCCAAAGTATTGGAGCTTTAGCTTCAGCATCAGTCCTTCCAATGAATATTCAGGGTTGACTTCCTTTAGAAT
This sequence comes from Aepyceros melampus, assembly GCA_006408695.1. Classification (NCBI taxonomy): domain Eukaryota; kingdom Metazoa; phylum Chordata; class Mammalia; order Artiodactyla; family Bovidae; genus Aepyceros; species Aepyceros melampus. Next base: position 275,354 of record SJXQ01009399.1, read on the forward strand.
TGACTGGTTTGATCTCCTTGCAGTCCATGGGACTCTCAAGAGTCTTCTCCAGCACCACAGTTCAAAATCATCAATTATTCAACAGTCAGCCTTCTTTTTGGTCCAACTCTCACATCCATGCATGCTGCTGCTGCTGCTGCTGTCGCTTCAGTCATGTCCAACTCTGTGCAACCCCATAGATGGCAGCCTACCAGCCTCCCCATCCCTGGGATTCTCCAGGCAAGAATACTGGAGTAGGTATCCATGCATGACTACTGGCAAAACCAAAGCTTTGACTATATGGACCTTTGTCAGCAAAGTAATGTCTCTGCTTTTTAATATGCTGTCTAGGTTTTTCATAGCTTTTCTTCCAAGGAGTAAGAATCTTTTAATTTCATGGCTGTAGTCACTGTTCCACAGTGATTTTGGAGCCCAAGAAAATAATGTCTTTCACTGTTTCCATTTTTTCCTCATCTATTTGCCATGAAGTGATGGGACCAGATGCCAAGATCTTAGTTTTTTGAATGTTGATTTTTAAACCAGCTTTTTCAGTCTCCTCTTTCACTTTCATCAAGAGGCTCTTTGGTTCCTCTTCACTTTCTGCCATAAGAGTGGTTCCTTTTGCATATCTGAGGTTATTAATATTTCTCCTGGCTATCTTGATTCCAGATTGTGCTTCATCCAGAGACAACTTCATGGCTAACTTAGTTCAAGAACTTCCCATTGGCTTGGATGAACCTCTTTGGGAGCCACACCCAGTCTGAGACTTTGACCACCCAAGCTTCCTACCCATTCTCCTTCCACGAGAGTCAGACTTTGCTTCCATCTGAAAGCTCTCTCTCCCTTCTCCTGCTCTCTCTCCATTTGTGCTTTACAGCTGTTACCCTCTCTTGCACATCTTACCCCATCTTGGCATCTACTTCTTGGAGGACTTGAACTCACAATGACCTTGATTTTACACTATCACTCAAAACAAAATCAAGAAAACGTGATGCCATGCCTAGAGTAACAAAACAAAACACTCAAATCTAGAACTTTAAGTTTTCTTGTCAGAGTCACAAATTCACTGTAAATTTTGTGATATTACTTCTCTTTGTATTTTGCATGTCAGAACTATCCACAGCAGCATGTTACTATGAGAAAAAGTCTTGCTTCTCCTGACATGTACCCCCTCTTGTTCGAAGATTGATACAGAATAGATAACTAATGAAGACCTAATGTATAGCATAGCGAATTCTACTCAGTGCTCTGTGGTGACCTAAATGGGAAGGAAATCTAAAAAAGAGGGGTTATGTATATACATACAGCTGACCCATTTTGCTATACAGCAGAAACTACCACAATATTGTAAAGCAACTGTACTCCAATAAGAAATTTTTTAAAGATTGATGCAGAGATATTGAAAACTATCTTTCATGTAAAATTTTATATTTTTTATTAACTAATTATATTTTAAATCATTTTATGTGTTCCTGCTTAAAATTTTTTCCCATTAGAAAATCATTATGAAAAGTACAGAACATTATTTTTAAAAATTAAAATCACCAGCATCCCAGTGTCCAAAGATACATGCTATCCAGAGTTAACATTTTGGATGCTTTTGTCTGTATTTTTTCTATCCAGGCATTGATAGCTACACAGGTGAGATAATACTCTCTATATAAATTTAGTATCCTTTTTCCCATGATATTAATATTTTTATAAAACACTTTTAATATTACACAATATTCCATTGTGCATTATCTTATTATTTACTTCACTCTTACCTTACTATTAGAATTCAGGTAATTTTTAATTTCCCAGCTATTATAAACAGCCTATGATGAATGTATGTTTCCAGAGTTAACATTTTGGATGCTTTTGTCTGTATTTTTTCTATCCAGGCATTGATAGCTACACAGGTGAGATAATACTCTCTATATAAATTTAGTATCCTTTTTCCCATGATATTAATATTTTTATAAAACACTTTTAATATCTACACAATATTCCATTGTGCATTATCTTATTATTTACTTCACTCTTACCTTACTATTAGAATTCAGGTAATTTTTAATTTCCCAGCTATTATAAACAGCCTATGATGAATGTATGTGTTCATAAAGCTTTAGTTTACAGTTTGTTTGTTTTTTTTCCTTTCTATATAGATCCCTAAAAGCCTTTCCTGGCTTCCTGATAAACCTGCAGATGAGGAGAATCAACAAGCTTTCTTCCCACATTCACACAGCGTGTTAGAAAGATACCAAAGGCTCATTGCTGGGCCTCTTTCCTTCTGACAATACCAAGGTATAAAATCAGAGAATTGAATGAGATAATCCCATCTTTCCATCCATATTTAATATTTCTTAAATATTCAATTAGTGGACTTAGCTCCTCTCTGGTTCTGTAATTTTTCTTATACCCTTTAGGGCTGTAAGACACAAACATACACAAATGATAATGATGCATCTAGGATATTACTATATTGTCTTTATACCATAGAGAACACTCAAAATTATATAGGAATGTAGTTGGCTTATTTAACTTATATGCAGAGTACATCATGAGAAACGCTGGACTGGAAGAAACACAAGCTGGAATCAAGATTGCTGGGAGAAATATCAATAACCTCAGATATGCAGATGACACCACCCTTATGGCAGAAAGTGAGGAGGAGCTAAAAAGCCTCTTGTTGAAAGTGAAAGAGGAGAGTGAAAAAGTTGGCTTAAAGCTCAACATTCAGAAAACGAAGATCATGGCATCTGGCCCCATCACTTCATGGGAAATAGATGGGGAAACAGTAGAAACAGTGTCNAGACGCAATGCAAACCTATCAATGCTACAGAGTGTGTTTCAGGGAGATTTGCTTCAATACAGAGGAGTCTAGTTCAAAGTTGTTCAAACCTTAATTTGCACATGAATCAAGCTCAACTTTCAGAAAACTAAGATCATGGCATCCAGTCTCATCACTTCCTGGGGAATAGATGGCGAAACACTGGAAACAGTGGCTGACTTTATTTTTCTGGGCTTCAAAATCACTGCAGATGGTGATTGTAGCGATGAAATTAAAAGACACTTACTCTTTGGAAGAAAAGTTATGACCAACCTAGAAAGCACATTCAAAAGCAGAGACATTACTTTGCTGACTAAGGTCCGTCTAGTCAAGGCTATGGTTTTTCCTGTGGTCATATATGGATGTGAGAGTTGGACTGTGAAGAAGGCTGAGTGCCAAAGAATTGATGCTTTTTAACTGTGGTGTTGGAGAAGACTCTTGAGAGTCCCTTGGACTGCAAGGAGATCCAACCAGTCCATTCTGAAGGAGATCAACCCTGGGATTTCTTTGGAAGGAATGATGCTAAAGCTGAAGCTCCAGTACTTTGGCCACCTCATGCAAAGAGCTGACTCTTTGGAAAAGACCCTGATGCTAGGAGGGATTGGGGGCAGGAGGAGAAGGGGACGACCGAAGATGAGATGGCTGGATGACATCACAGACTCGATGGACGTAAGTCTGAGTGAAATCCGGGAGTTGATGATGGACAGGGAGGCCTGGCGTACTGCGATTCATGGGGTCGCAAAGAGTCGGACACGACTGAGCTACTGAACTGAACTGAACTGTAGTTGGCTCTGTGATGATGTTCTCTCCAGCACATAAAACTTATTTCTGTCTGTTTTTAAATTACTTTAGGCTTCTAAGTATTAAGAATTATATTATACCTCTGTGAACCAACTCACTGAGCCTTCTAATATTAACCCAATCGAAATGTTGTTCACTTGCTAGGCATTAAAATGTCGCATTTGAAATTTTTTCTTTTGTGTTCACTGAATTTACTCTTGACTCTACCTTCATTAAAAAAAGACTGTATTGTGTTTCACTGTGCATGACCTTGTACTAGGAACTGAGTTACAAAAGTGTTATTTTTGATGTCAAGGAATTTCTACTTTAAAAACCATGACACTGAGGACAAAGGCGCATCTGACAACTCATCTGGGTCTCAGTGCCCACCAGGTGCTGAGAGCCTCTCGGGGAGTTCAGGAAAGAGAGGTTCTGGGTAATTCCAGGTTTCCAGAGGCTGGAGCCAGTGCAATATTGTGCTCCTGGGAGGGAGATCTGTGAAGGAAATGAGATTCTGGAAGCTTTTCAAATTGCAATGGTGAGTCTTGGGGTCTGCCAGAGAGAGAATATTTCAAGATATGGGATCTAAATCAGGAAAGATTCTTTTTCCTGATAAAGGTGGAAGCAGAGCCATCTAATGTTTTACAGATTGAAAATACAGATTCAGAATAAACAGCAATGATAACTTAGGAAAGGCAGGTCTTAGCAAATGGCAGAGCAAACAAGCAGTGAGAGTTAGTGTGGAGAATTAACGCTAAGCACTTGGACACACTAAAATGCTTACAGGAGGCAATGCAATTACTTTCAGATGTGCTGGACCTAATTAGGCCCCCTTATTGCTTTTAATAATAACCACTGTTTATAAAATACAGTAGTTCTGCCTCTTTGCTCACACATAATTATTGTGAGTTTTACCTGGCCTTGCCATCAAGGACAGCATGAGGGGTATGGGAAAAACACTGCTTCTCCCCTAAGTGAACTTGGGGTCGAGAAAGTGAAATGTAGTTCTGAGATTGGCAATATCACCAATAATCAGTTAATGCTAAGCTGGGATATGTTTTCCAAATGAGGATGTTTTAACGTAATAATAATATGCTAACTGGTTCCCAGTATACTGTGCTACCCAGACATGAGTTCTAGGAACTTCAAGTTTAAGCACAGAAGAACCACCTTAGATAGGGCTCCCCAGAAAACAAAGCTTGAGACAGAGACTGGGGTGTCGAGTTGAACTGGGAGGTGGCCCCAAGGAGCAGGAGTGTGGCTGCTGAGACAGGGAGACAGAATACGAGAAAGAATGATACACGGTGACTTTGACTTTAGAGCAGCCTGTATCTGAGGTCAATACAGGGAGTTTTTACCGCTGTGGACATCAAGGACTTGTCTCATCACAGGTCCTCAGAGGAACTGTGGCCAATGTGTCCCAGGATTGTCCCGCTGAAGGACAGGGCGGCGGGGGGCAGGAGTCATTCACTCACTGCTTGTTCCTCATTCCCCAGAGTTCCTCGCCTAAGGCATTAACACTCCCACACTTCTACATCACGTCCGTGTGGACCAAGCAGACTTTGGGAAAGTCCCAAGGCAGGAAGCACAGAGATGGCCAGGCACGGGCCTGAGGTGAGACATGTCACTCACAGGGATGGTCTGCTGCCCAGCTCCCGGGTCCCCTGCTGAGGTCTGCGCTGTAACCAGGTGAGCCAGGGGTTCAGTTAGGCCTGCGGGGGACAGTGTCTTGACGTGGCTGCCTCTGCCACTGCTGCCCTCAGTAGTGTGTTCCTTGTTGCCTCAGTCGTGCGGCTGTCTTCTGGACCCTCTTCCTGGGGAACACAGTCACTGGTAGCGTCTCGGTGTCTTGTCATAAGCTGGCGCTAACAGGCCCTCTGACTCTTCTCTCCACACTTCACCCAGGCCATTGTGGCACCTCTGCCTCATTTGTTGAAAGCTATTTTTATGTCCAACCGACAAAGAACGCAGCCAGCAAGCTATTAAGTGTCCTTGCCAGGAAGTTAGATCCTGAGCCCTGGGAGGGTGCTCCTGGGTTGATAAGTGCTCCCTATGCCATGCTCCGCTTCATACTCTACCTCCTTCCGTCCAACACACTCAAGATCCACTCCCACACATGTTCCTGTCAGTACATTTTAGTGAGATCCTGAAGTTCTTTCAGTAAGAAAGCTGTCTGCTGCTGCCACAGGGACTGCTTGGGCTATGCAGAGAGCTGACCCAAATTATTAAAATCTGATGACATCCATGTCTTTACTATTGTAAATAATGCTGCTCTTAATATTAGGGTCTTATATCTTTTATAAAAAGAGATTTATCTTTTCTAGTTATGTGTCAAGGAGTGAGCTTGCTGGGTCAGATAGTAACTCTAAACAACCTAAATTTTCATTAACAGATAACTTGATAAAGAAGATGTGGTATGTGTGTGTGTGTGTGTGTGTTGAAAGCTGTCTGCTGCTGCCACAGGGACTGCTTGGGCTATGCAGAGAGCTGACCCAAATTATTAAAATCTGATGACATCCATGTCTTTACTATTGTAAATAATGCTGCTCTTAATATTAGGGTCTTATATCTTTTATAAAAAGAGATTTATCTTTTCCAGTTATGTGTCAAGGAGTGAGCTTGCTGGGTCAGATAGTAACTCTAAACAACCTAAATTTTCATTAACAGATAAATTGATAAAGAAGATGTGGTATGTGTGTGTGTGTGTGTGTGTGTGCATGAGTATGTGTGTGTATACATACATACATATATATATATATATATATAATGGAATATTACTCAGTCATAAAAAAGAAGCAACATGGATGTACCTAGAAATGATCATACTAAGTGAAGTAAGTCAGACAAAGACAAATTATCATATGATATCACTTATTTGTGGAACCCAAAAAAAATGATACAAATGAACTTATTTACAAAGCAGAAATAGATTCACAGATACAGAAAACAAATGTATGGTTACCAAAGGGGAAACGGAGTTGGGAGAGGGACAGATTCTGAGACTGAGATGAACAGATATACACCAGTATAAATAAAATAGACAAACAACAAGGACATACTGTATAGTGCAGGGAACTATCAATATATTTAATATCTTATGGTAATATACAATGAAAAAGAATCTGTAAAAGAATATGTGTATATGTGTAACTCAATCACTTTGCTATACACCTGAAGCTAACACATTGTAAATCAACTATACTTCAATTAAAAAGTCTGATGGCAATGATGGGAGGTGGGGTTAATCTTGAAAAGGACAAGAATTGTCTTCCATCTACCTCAGGTGAAGCCTTGTGTCCTCTGTTGGCAAAGAGGAGCTTCTCTTCTCTAGGAAGATGGAGAGGAGTATTTCTTCCCACTTAGAGGAATCCAGGGCTTTGAAATTCTAAGCTGCATCCACCTGATGAAGGTGAAGAGATACAAGTCCTTAAAAAAAAAATCTTCCAACCAGATTCCTTTCTCAGAGGTGCAGCCCCATTCTCTATTCTGGTGTCTCTCGTGCTCCTGGTTCCTTTCTTGGAAATAACCATCATGCTGATCATTTTTAAGAAGCAGGTCCCAATGCCTCCTGCTGTCCTGCTGCTCTCTTGGGACTAGCTAGACAATTTCTCCCAGAACAGATGTCTTTTTCTGGAAGAGCTCCTGCTGGCACCCACACTGTAGGACTTGGCTTCAGTGCCATGAACCACTTAAGGGAGATGAGGAGACAGCAACCCTCATCATTGGTGACCTGAGATTGTTTGATAACAACAATAGCTGTGCGCAGCATCTCAGTCAAGTCACTGTAATCCCCTCTGCTGGCTCCAGAAATCACTCTGGAATTGGCATTGCTCTGGTTTGCTCATGATCTCTCCAAATTCAGCTTCACTCACCAATGAGGGTTGAAAGCCCAAATCTTGGCTGCCAAGGTGGATAGAGGGGTCAAAGACTTTCATGTAAATATCTGATGGAGGCCCTATTGTAGCATTTGGTAAGGGAAATAAAGGTGGATTGAGGTAAAGGGCCGGTGGAGTGGCCCAGTGGGAGGTATAGCTACAAAAGGAGGTAATGGAGGGGCAGGAGATGCTCGTGGGAAATGCCAGAAGGAAGAGGAAGACTCCAAATGTTGAGGAGAGAGGCGGTAGGTATAGAATTGGGCCTGAGACCAGACTCATCAGGTGAAGGACTGAAGGAGAGCGATTTCAGGCAGCCCTTGGTGGGCCTTATCCTTTTAGGCAGATGTGAGTACAAGGTTCTCAATGTATGGCCCAAGCATCAGCAGAATTACTAGAATACTGCGTTGGTCCTTTATACCTATTTCCACTCTTGAGACTTAAACGCATTCACATTCTGAGCCTCTGCCTCAAATTATGACAGGTCTGCCAGGTGGCTAACCCCACGCCCACTTTTTCTCCATTAAGTACTTTTCTGGAAAGAGTTTCCAATAATTTTGTGGACCAGGTTTTCAGAGGCTACCACCACCCAGCATACCCCCACTGGCTTTTTGCCCCATCCTCTGCACATTTCAACCCCAGCACATCACAGAGTCCTACAAATGGAATAACCTGGCTCAGGACCTGGTCTGCAGTCCAGCAGGAAAAGCCACTCACATGGACAGCAAGTTGTCTATTACTCCAGCCACTGCAGGTATTACCTGCAGAGTTACCTGCAGGACATTGTTGTTGGGCTTGGAGTTGACTCCTGGTGAACAGGAGGAGGTGCCTCAGTACTGCTGGTTCTGTAATCTGAGGGCTATGAGGTAGACATCAATGGATGGGGTTGCTTTTCCCATAACATCCAAGTTGTGATGTGGTTCCAGCTGAAGGAGGCATAGCAACAGAGTCCTGCAATGCCCACTGAGGGTGGTTCTTCTTCATGCATCTGCAGATAAGCTGCATCTAACATAAGAGACAGGGCATGTAAGGTGAGACTTGGCTTGTGGGAGGGAGAGGCACTGGAGACCCTTCTGGCTCAGTGGAGAGAGACTAAACTGGACTGAATTCTTCCTCTGTTCTCTGACATTTATAACATAGCTCTTAATGAGTCACTGAGGGAGTCTCCCCAGGGTTGAAAAGCCATGTTGCCTTGGGTCAGAGGCTACAGATTATAGCCTTTTCTCCCTGTTCCTAACCCCATCCTCACCTCCTCTTAAGACAGGGCACCTGTCAACTGGCCCAGTGGTATAAAAAATGTGCTTAACCTCAAGGGCAGTTCTGGGGAATCTTTTTAAAATATAATCAAATAAGGTGATGATTCAAGAAAAAAAAATAGAAAAGCCATTTACCTAGAGGATTTTTTTCACCCCATATTTGTTTTATTTTTACTTGATATAATTTTTAGTTTTAATTACTACTGATAGCAAATGGGGAGAGATGTCTTGTCCTGCTGTTGTTCACTATATATCTTTCTGGTAGGTTGAAAACTGTAAGAAACTTGATGATGCTGTCAGTCTTTTAATCTGCATTGTGTTTCTTCAGTTCTGTAACAACCCATTTTAAAATGAGAATGGGATGTGAGTTGTTAGGAAAAAACCAAAAGACAAATACTATGTGATTCCACTTATATGAGTTATCAAAGTAGCCAAATTCTTAAAAACAGAAAGTACACTTGGTAGTGACCAAGTACTACTTCTTTGAAGGAGCCAGCTCAAAAGTGTTGCCATTGGACATACTCAGTTCAGTTCAGTTGCTCAGTTGTGTCCAACTCTTTGCGACCCCATGATTCGCAGCACGCCAGGCCTCCCTGTCCATCACCAATTCCCGGATTTCACTCAGACTCACGTCCATCGAGTCCGTGATGCCATCCAGCCATCTCATCCTCTGTTGTCCCCTTCTCCTCCTGCCCCCAATCTCTCCCAGCATCAGAGTCTTTTCCAATGAGTCAACTCTTCACATGAGGTGGCCAAAGTACTGGAGCTTCAGCTTTAGCATCATTCCTTCCAAAGAAATCCCAGGGTTGATCTCCTTCAGAATGGACTGGTTGGATCTCCTTGCAGTCCAAAGGACTCTCAAGAGTCTTCTCCAACACCACAGTTCAAAGCATCAATTCTTCGGCACTCAGCTTCTTCACAGTCCAACTCTCACATCCATACATGACCACAGGAAAAACCATAGCCTTGACTAGACGGACCTTTGTTGGCAAAGTAATGTCTCTGCTTTTGAATATGCTGTCTAGGTTGGTCATAACTTTTCTTCCAAGGAGTAAGCGTCTTTTAATTTCATGGCTGTAATCACCATCTGCAGAGATTTTGGAGCCCAAAAAAATAAAGTCTGACACTGTTTCCATTGTTTCCTCATCTATTTCCCATGAAGTGATGGGACTGGATGCCATGATCTTCGTTTTCTGAATGTTGAGCTTTAAGCCAACTTTTTCACTCTCCACTTTCACTTT
>SJXQ01009399.1:286008-312933 GCA_006408695.1 Aepyceros melampus
ATACAGCCTTGACGTACTCCTTTCCCGATTTGGAACCAGTCTGTTCCATGTCCAGTTCTAACTGTTGCTTCCTGACCTGCATACAGGTTTCTCAAGAGGCAGGTCAGGTGGTCTGATATTCCCATCTCTTTCAGAATTTTCCACAGTTTGTTGTGATCCACACAGTCAAAGGCTTTGGCATATGACTATGCCAAAGCAGAAATAAAAAGCAGAAATAAAGCAGAAATCGATGTTTTTCTGGAACTCTCTTGCCTTTTTGATGATCCAGCGGATGTTGGCAATTTGATCTCTGGTTCCTCTGCCTTTTCTAAGTCAAGCTTGAACATCTGGAAGGAAGTTCATGGTTCACTGTTGAAGCCTGGCTTGGAGAACTGTGGGGGTGCTGAACTTGAATTTCTTCACTGTGAAGACCTGGGAGCTGCAAACCTGGCAGGTCAAGTTCTGCCCAGTCCTTGGAGAGAAACTTAAGTGTGAGGGAAACAGACTGGGAAGAAAATGGATAAAGAGCCAGGGCTCCAGCCTCCCCGGAGAGTAAGCTTGCACAGGGCCCTGCTCACCTCAGGGAAGCAGGAGGCTGCCCCCTGGTGGTCAGTTCAGTTCAGTGGCTCAGTCGTGTTCGACTCTGTGACCCCATGGACTGCAGCACGCCAGGCTTCCCTGTCCATCACCAACTCCCAGAGCTTGCTCAGACTCATGTCCATTGAGTCGGTGATGCCATCCAACAACCTCACCATCTGTCATCCCCTTCTCCTCCCACCTTCAGTCTTTCCCTGCATCAGGATCTTTAGTTCTTCGCATCAGGTGGCCAAAGTATTGGGGTTTCAGCTTCAGCATCAGTCCTTCCAATGAATATTCAGGACTGATTTCCTTTAGGATGGACTGGTTGGATCTCCTTGCTGTCCAAGGGACTCTCAAGAGTCTTCTCCAACACCACGGTTCAGAAGTCACCAGATGCCATCTCTGCTCCTGCTCTGGGAGACTGACAGTCGTTCCTGAGTACAAGCAGGCCTTTTCACGTTCAGTTCTCAATGTGTGTTGTTATTGTTTCTATGATTTCCTCTTTCTTCTCGCCCAGCATTTTATTTTGGAAATTTTAAGCCAGAGAAGCTGAGTGTTTAGTACAAAGAAAACACAGACACCTTCATCCAGATTCACCTTTGCTTGTTTTTTCTGAGCCATTTGAAAGTAAGTTGTCTATATTTTGACACTGTGACTTAGGTTAGAGTCATTAGCTGTGCTCTGAGCAACACGGAAGAGTCTTAAAAGTGTTAACAGACAAAAAGCAACAGAACAAGATATTTTGTACACCATTTTAGTGAGTCAATTAAAGCCTGCATACCAAACACATGTGCCTTTCTAAAAGAGTACAGAACAAAAGAAGACATAGTGTACACTAGAGGGCAGTGGTTTCTTTATGGAAGACAGGAACATGGAAATGGAGACGAGGGGTAAAAGGAATCAATTAAACAAGAGGAGCAGCTTCACCAGGGCAAACAGGATGTTATGTCATAAACCAAGGTGTATGATAAACCCGACCTTCTGCACCTAAATTCAGAAATGAAAGCAAGAAAGGAGAGAAAACAGATAAGAAGATGGAAAGAATAAGAGAGACGGAGGGAGGGAAGTAACAATAGATGAATTTGTCCCAAGGAGGGGAATCTTGGCATGTCAGATTTCTGCAAGTTCTTCTGTGCTCCCTGATCTCAATTCAAATCCAGCTTCACTTGGAAGTGAGTTTGATGTGTTTAGGGGAAAGAGCTCTCCTTGAAAGCAAAAAAGTTGTCTGATAACCTCCTTTCTTAATACATTATATTTTTCATCAAGCTGTGAGTTGAATTCTCAGAAAATATGTGCCTGGTTCTACATTTAAAATGGAAACCCAGGGGATTCCCTGGAGGTCTAGTGGTTGGCACTTGGTTCTCTCACTGCCATGGGCCCAAGTTCAATCCCTGATCAGGGAACTAAAATGCCACAAGCTCTGAGGTGAGGCAAAAAAAAAAAAAAAAAGGAAATCCAGCAATTAATTGTTTTATTATATTTATTTTTAATTGGAGGATAATTGCTTTATAGTGTTGTGTTGGTTTCTGCTATACAACAATGTGAATCTGTCATTATTATACCTATATCCCCTCCCTTCTGAGCCTCCCTCTGACCACCTCCTAAATCCCCACAATTTAAAGCGAACAACTTATCTTCTTATATCAAAGAAATTTTAAACTGGATTGTTAAAAAAATTTAAAGACATCAATATCTACCTCTTTTGGAAAATATCTCGATTCCAGGGCTTAATTAGAGTGTTGTCAAAGATTCTTCCAAAAAAAAAAAAAAAGTTTCCTCCAAATACTTAATAACCAGCAATAAAAATTAAGTAAACAATTCTGTCTATAAGTAATTATTATATCTAACTTTGCCTGCCAGAATCTTATGCATTTTGACTTATTTTCAGATGTAAATACATGTCAAAGTCTCTTTTCTGACATAAAGCTTAGAACATGAGAAAGAAAACTGAAAGAAACACTATCTGGGAGAACCTACAAATGTTTGAGGGCAGAAGCCTGTTCTCACCCCTGCGGCAGGTGGCAGGGAGGGGGACGGAGAAGGGCTGATTTCTCTGTAAGAATTCTTCCAAACTTTGTTCTCTATCTTATTGTCAAAGTTACTAAAAGATACCACATTTTAAAGGTTGTTCATCTTTTGCAAGTCTTCCTGAAATTCAAAAGCAAATGTAGGTATGGGTGGAGGGAGGAATTCATTGTAATTAATCATAAAAAAGAAAAGGGGGGGAGCATTAAGTTTGCAAAGACAGAAACATTAGAAATAGCCAGTGTGAATGATGGCAGCTACAGGGATGGCAGCAGGGTGCTGTGAGTAGAGCTGTCTTTATAGACTTTTCTTTAGTGGGGGTTGTGGGGCAGGGGATGGAAATCTGTGAACTCTTCCAGGCTCATAAATTTTATTACCTCAGAAATACCTTCCTCCTAAGTTGGTGTGAGAATTATGACATAAGATATATAGAGCACAAAGTGAAAGTGAAAGTGAAGTCGCTCAGTCGTGTCCAACTCTTTGCGACCCTGTGGGATCTCAAGGGATTCTCAAGGCAAGAATACTGAAGAGGGTTGCCATTTCCTTCTCCAGGGGATCTTCCCAACCCAGGGATCGAACCCGGGTCTCCTGCATTGCAGGCAGATGCTTTATCCCCTGAGCCACCAGGGAAGCCCATAGAGCACAGAGAAAGTGCTAAATAAATGTCATCTATTGTTATTTTTATTCCCAGAAAGACAAGGACACTGAGAGCAGGGTGACCAACACTTTTGGTTTGCTCAGATGGTCCAGGTTTTAGCACTGAGTGTCCTGTGTCCCCAGGTGGCACCAGTGTGTAAAGAACCCGCCTGCCAATGCAGGAGACTTAAGAGACGTAGGGTCCATCCCTAGGTCGGGAAGATCCCCTCATAAGATCCTCTTTTGACAATCCTCTCTAGTATTTTTGCCTGAAGAAATAGACAGTGGAGCCTGGCGGGCCAAACAGGGTCACGCAGAGTTGAACACGACTGAAGTGCTTTGCACCCACGTCCTGCCTGTGTTCTGTGAATCCGTTCACCCTCAGGACACAAATAGTTTCAGGTTTTCAGCTTTTGGTTGGGGTCGAGGAGGGTGGAGAAAAGTCAGTGAATTCCTATTTCCCACAATCAAACGGTAATCTCTTGTCAGATGCCCAGCAGTTCCTGTTTCTACCCTATCTTGCCATCACATTGCCTGCAAAAGAGAAGGAACTTCTTGTTCCAGGAGACAAGTCAGCACAATGCGCTGAATGCCCGAGGCTCCATCCGGACGTGCTGTTCTCTGCACCACTCAGCAGCTGCTGGCAAGAGGGCACACTCCTACCCTGCTCCCTGTATTCCGAACTCCACCCGCTGAACCACTTCTGCCCCCCACGAAGTCTTAATACACTGCTTTTCCAAGCTAAGCTGTGTTCATCGTTTTTCCTCTCCCTCTCTCCCTTCCCTTTCTTTTCTATGAATGCACTTGCAAGGAACATGAGCTCACAGTCACAAATCATATTTAGTGGCAAAATAGCAGAGTGAAAATTAAAAAAAAAAAATTAAGTGGGAGAAAATGCCCATGAGTTTTCTCTTGTTGTTACTCAGTTTATTTATTCATTTTGGCTGAGCTGGCCCCCTGTTGCCGCGGGCTTTTTCTAGTTGCAGAGAGCGAGGGCTTCTCTTTCCTTGCAGTGGCTTCTCTTGCTGTGGAGCACCGGCTCTAGGGTGTGTGGCCTTCAGCGGCTGTGACACGTGGGTTCACTGGTTGCGGCTTGTGGGCTCCAGAGTGCAGAACCAGTGTTTGTGGCTTAGTTGCCCCGTGGCATGTGGGATCTTCCCAGCCCAGGCATCGAACCAGTGTCCTTTGTATTGCAAGGGGGACTCTCAACTGCTGGACCAACAGGGAAGCCCCTGTTACTCAGTCTTATTAAAACTATATATGTAGATGAGCTTTCAATGCTTTACATATTAGAAACTATTACAAGCACATGTATCTTAAAGACAGAAAAATTTTAAGGTCATTTCAGCATATTCTATGAGAATATTGAATCATTAGGTTGTTCCTGTGAAACTAATATAATATTGTAAATTACCTATGTGGCATGCAAGTTGCTTCAGTCATGTCCTACTCTTTGTGATCCCATGGACTGTGGCCCACCAGGCTCCTCTGTCCATGGGATTCTCCAGGCAAGAATACTGGAGTGGGCTGCCATTTCCTTCTCCAGGGCATCTTCCCTACCCAGAGATCGAAGTGTCTCGGAGATGGCAATCCACTCCAGTATTCTTGCCTGGAGAATCCCATGGACGGAGAAGCCTAGTAGGTTACAGTCCACGGGGTCGCAAAGAGTCGGACACGACTGAGTGACTTTACCTTCTACCTTACCTTCTCAGATCTCTGGCCCTGGGAGGCGGGTTCTTTGCCACTAGCGCCACCTGGGAAGGCATTTTCATACCTCAGGATGCATCTAGAGTCACAATTATTGGCTGTTTGCTTGTATGTCACTGTAATAATCACTATTTGCCTTTGCTTTCTGCCTATTTGATAATCATGTTCATAAATCAGCCACAAGTTGTGGGTTTTCTATATTAAACATTGCTCCTGGTGTTTTATAACACACAGACAATTCACAATCAAATGGCAAAACTGGACCTTGGCTCCAATAATGAAAATGGAATGATTTAACTGGAAGTTATGAAATATAATATTTTCTGAGATTTTGTTTCAAGTGTTCACATCATTAGTCCACAGAGCATGCCAAAGGATAAACAGAGGATATTTAGTTAAATCCAGGAGACTCTAATATTAGACAATCAGGGGAACTGTTCAAGCTTGGACACAGGCCTCCAAATAACATGGGCTTTCCTAAGCCCTCATTAGAGGAATCAGTGCTGGTCTCTCTTCAGTCCCAACTACTAAACTTATTTTGGGATATTTCAAAATTGCTCCTTCTACTGTGGAAGGTTTTCCCAGGTGCAGGGAAAACTGTAAAAGGAGAGTGTTGTGGGGGACGTGGTTGTCATTCCCCAGATGTCTTGGCCCACTTCCGCCTCAGGCAGCAAGTAGAAGATATCTCATGTGGGTAAGTGTATTTCTTTGTTCTTTATTGGGTTCATTCTTTAAAACATGTGTATTTTCTGTTATTATTCTTCATCCTATATTCCTTAATGAATGAAGCCCAGTTACTGTGAAATCTGAGCATTGGACCTTAGCTCCAAAGTGGGATAAAGAGCCAAGGTAGATTTCTGTTATGATTTCAACAGCAGTTTCCCCAAATGCATCTTAGAAAACATGGAGCTAGGAATTTTGTTTCTAGATAGGGCTGATGGTGGTCCAAATAATCTTCCACCCTTAAAATTTACCTTCTTTTTTTTCGCCACACCGTGAGGCTTGTGGGATCTTAGTTCCTTCATGGGGAATCGAACCCCTGCCCTTGTCAGTGAACACAAAGTCCTAACCTGTGGACCTCCAGGGAATTTCCTACACTTTTAGCCTCTTGATTTTGCTTCTCAATAGTAAAAATAATATATTCTATATCTGCTGTATACCCTGCACATAAGAGGTAATTTGGAAAACTTTGTCCATTGACAATGCTTCAATTAGAATTTGTAAAGTCCATTTAACATATCTCCACTTTCTTCACCCTGAATAAAAATCCTTATCAAAGATACAAGTTACTACAGAAATCTATATTCCAGATCAGGAACACTGGTTCATATTTCCAAAGGAAATGTGTGTTGTGTTAGTTGCTCAGTCGTGTCCGACTCTTTGCGACCCCATGAACTGTAGCCCGCTAGCTCCTTTGTCCATAGGATTCTCCAGGCGAGAATACTGGAGTGGGTTGCCATTTCCTTCTCCACAAAGGAAATGGACACTCCCCAGTTTGGATTTCCTCATTTATACGGAGTCATTGTTGACAGTGCAGGTTGCTTTTCCTCTATTCTTATTTGAAAACACAACAGTGAGGTGTTGGGAAAGCTTTGTATGCCAGTAGGCTCTCAAACATCACAGTAATTCCAAATTGAGAAAAGAACTCACAAGACAAAATGGAACAAAAATGGTTATGTCACATTTTAATATAATAAGTGATTTAAACCTACATTGACAATTGGAGACAAATCTTCTTAGGCTTGGGTCAGATTAAGCTTCTGTAAGAAAGAAAATTAGAGATACCAAGGGAACATTTCATGCAAAGATGGGCTCGATAAAGGACAGAAATGGTCTGGACCTAACAGAAGCAGAAGATATTAAGAACAGGTGGTATGAATACACGGAGGAACTGTACAAAAAAGATCTTCACAACCCAGATAATCATGATGATGTGATCACTCATCTAGAGCCAGACATCTTGGAATGTGAAGTCAAGTGGGCCTTGGAAAGCATCACTATGAACAAAGCTAGTGGAGGCGATGGAATTCCAGTTGAGCTGTTTCAAATCCTGAAAGATGATGCTGTGAAAGTGCTGCACTCAATATGCCAGCAAATTTGGAAAACTCAGCAGTGGCCACAGGACTGGAAAAGGTCAGTTTTCATTCCAATTCCAAAGAAAGGCAATGCCAAAGAATGCTCAAACTACCGCACAATTGCACTCATCTCACATGCTAGTAAAGTAATGCTCAAAATTCTCCAAGCCAGACTTCAGCAATATGTGAACCGTGAACTCCCTGATGTTCAAGCTGGTTTTAGAAAAGGCAGAGGAACCAGAGATCAAATTGCCAACATCTGCTGGATCATGGAAAAAGCAAGAGAGTTCCAGAAAAACATCTATTTCTGGTTTATTGACTATGCCAAAGCCTTTGACTATGTGGATCACAATAAACTGTGGGAAATTCTGAAAGAGATGAGAATAACAGCCCACCTGACCTGCCTCTTGAGAAACCTGTATGCAGGTCAGAAAGCAACAGTTAGAACTGGACATGGAACAACAGACTCGTTCCAAATAGGAAAAGGAGTACATCAAGGCTGTATATTGTCACCCTGCTTATTTAACTTCTGTGCAGAATACATCATGAGAAACGCTGGACTGGAAGAAACACAAGCTGGAATGAAGATTGCCAGGAGAAATATCAATAACCTCAGATATGCTGATGACACCACCCTTATGGCAGAAAGTGAAGAGGAGCTAAAAAGCCTCTTGATGAAAGTGAAAGAGGAGAGTGAAAAAGTTGGCTTAAAGCTCAACATTCAGAAAACGAAGATCATGGCATCTGGTCCCATCACTTCATAGGAAATAGATGGGGAAACAGTAGAAACAGTGTCAGACTTTATTTTTTTGGGGGCTCCAAAATCACTGCAGATGGTGACTGCAGCCATAAAATTAAAAGACGCTTACTCCTTGGAAGAAAAGTGATGACCAACCTAGATAGTATATTCTAAAGCAGAGACATTAGTTTGCTGACTAAGGTCCGTCTAGTCAAGGCTATGGTTTTTCCTGTGGTCATGTATGGATGTGGGAGTTGGACCGTGAAGAAGGCTGAGTGCAGAAGAGTTGATGCTTTTGAACTGTGATGTTGGAGAAGACTCTTGAGAGTCCCTTGGACTGCAAGGAGATCCAACCAGTCCATTCTGAAGGAGATCAGCCCTGGGATTTCTTTGGAAGGAATGATGCTGAAGCTGAAGCTCCAGCTCCTTTGGCCACCTCATGGGAAGAGTTGACTCATTGGAAAAGACTGATGCTGGGAGGGATTGGGGGCAGGAGGAAAAGGGGACAACCGAGGATGAGATGGCTGGATGGCATCACGGACTCGATGGACGTGAATCTGAGTGAACTCCGGGAGTTGGTGATGGACAGGGAGGCCTGGCGTGCTGCGATTCATGGGGTCTCAAAGAGTCGGACACGACTGAGCGACTGAACTGAACTGAACTGAAGAAAGAAAAACAGAAAACCTTTTTAAGTTGCCAGATGTTTTTTTTTCTTTACTGGTTGCAAGCTTCATTGTCAAAGTTATATTTTCTTGTTGCTAACCCTCTTAGATGCCCCAGTATAGCCATGGGCTTTTAGGAAATCATTTAGACTAATAGTGACTATGTCCTTTAATGATTTTATGTAATCTAGCACCTGGTACGTCAGCTGGTAAAGAACTCACCTGCAATGAGGGAGACCCTGGTTTGATTCCTAGATTGGCAAGATCCCCTGGAGGAGGGCATGGCAACCCACTCCAGTATTCTTGGGCTTCCCTGGTGGCTCAGATGGTAAAGAATCCACCTGCAATGCAGGAGACCCTGGTTCCAGGGTCTGGAAGATCCGCTGGAGAAGGGAACAGGAACCCACTCCAGTGTTAGTGTCTGGAAAATCTCCATGGACAGAGGAGCCTGGCGGGCTATAGTCCTGGGGTTGCAAAGAGTTGGACATGACTGAGTGACTAAGCAGAGCACAGCACCTCTTTGGACAAGAAGCATGTATTGCTATTGTGAAAAATACAGGCCCCCTTCAACTACAGTTCTGTGGAATCAGTTTCAGGAGATCACCATAGGGACATGTGCAACTCAGTCCTCACTGTGGCCCCAAAGCTTCCTGACTCAATTTCAAAAGCACTTCACTGTCTTAAGATGCAATATCCACTCTAGGCTCTGTCCCTTGTTCTGTCTTGTTTTGTTTTTCTTGCCTGTGAAATGGTGATGAAATGAGTGCCTTTTCCAATGTCAGACACAGCGCCACTCTGTGTTTAGTTGCTCAGTTGTGTCTGACTCTTCACGACCCCATGGTCTATAGCCTGCCAGGCTCCTCTGTCCATGGAATTTTCCAGGCAAGAATACTGAAATGGATTGCCGTTTCTCTCTCCAGGGATCTTCTAAATCCATGTACTGAACCTGTGTCTCCTGCATTGGCAGATTCTTTACCACCTGAGCCACCAGGGAAGCCCCTGCTCACCATAAAGGGTGGGAATCATTCCCAGCCCCAGGTTGATAAGGGTGGAGGAATATCAGCTTGAAGTGTAACAGCTTGAGAAAGGAGGCCACTGGGATGTGGACTTTGGATTAGTTGATTTGTCTCTGAAAGCTGCATGTGTGTGTTATCATCTCTAAGAATCTGCTGGCCCTGGGAGGGCAGCTCCCTGTCCCCTCACCTGCCACAGCAGAACACTCTGTGTTCTGATGCCAGAACACAGAGAATGCAGGATATAAGAAAATACAAAGAATACAATACGGATACGAGACCCTTTGGTGGTATTTGTGTAGGCAGGTCAAGAAGGCAAGTGCTTCACTACTCCAACTCCTCTTTGTGGCCTCTCATACTAATACTTTGGTCATACTAATACTGATGCTAAGAGCTGACTCATTGGAAAACACTCTGATGCTGACAAAGATTGAGGGCAGGAGGAGAAGGGGGTGACAGAGGATGAGATGGTTGGTGGCATCACTAATTCAATGAACATGAGTTTGAGTAAACTCCAGGAGATAGTGAAGGACAGGGAAGCCTGGCGTGCTGCAGTCCATGAGGTTGCAAAGAGTCAGGCACGGCTTATTGACTGAACAACAGCAACATGGTTATCTGATTGTCAGTATTTGCTTTCTCGTGGTGAGTGTTTTGTGTAGAAAAGGTTCAGGTGTGTTTCTCACCGGGTCCACTGCTCCTCTCTTGCTCATTGCCCATCTGACCCCATGTGGGGCCAGCTGGCACTCCTGAGTCTCCTCTGCTCTGATTCCCTGACTCACCGCAGACTAACTCACATCCTCAAGTGAGTAAACTCAAAGGGCATCTGGGCAAAGAACATACTGGGATTGGTAGCTTTAATTTCCTGTAGTGGTGCATTTTGAGGTGATTCCAGAACACTTGGCAAAGCAGTAATGCTCTTGAAAAAACTTGAGATAGTTGAGCTGATTTTCAGGAGAGAACTGGTCTGCAACTATGCTTTGGCCAAATTTTTGTACACATTATGGCAAAAACAGATGACTGAAATTTTACAATTTGGCTATTGACTACGGTATCAGATTACAACTACAAAAGGAACCCTGGAAGTGGTTAATTCACTTATTCAGTAATAAGTTCCTTTCCCTTCATTAGATTCCCGATGTAGAATATGGGGAAGTGAGGACAGGACCCAGGCCTATCCTCTGTGGATATACTGCCTAGAGGAGATGATCAAGCCCAGGATGATAAGTGCTGTCTGGGGTTAAGTTCAGGGCATAGGCAGACTTCCCAGCAAAGCCGGAGCTTAAACTGACTTGAAAGATGGGTAGAAGTTGGCCCAGAGAAAGGAAGGAAGGGCATTTCAGGTCAGGGGACTTATCGAGCTCTACAATTTATTAGCTGCGTGACTCCAGGCAAAATGCTTAACATATGAGCTCCCCGGTCTATAAAATGGAAGTAATGTTATCTACTTTAGAGGGTGGTAGTGAGGAGGAAGTGAGTTGATTTGTGCAGAGATTTCAAGCAGGGCCTGAAGCACCTACAAGCAAAGTTCTCAAGGTAAGAGGAGCTAAGTGCATCAGGGACCAGTGAGCACACTGGAAAGGCTGACACTTGGATGTGTAGGAGGAGGCTCAGAAGGGGCGCAGGTGCAGAGAGAGGGAACTTGTGAAGAGACCTTTAAGCTCCATTAGGGGATTTAGACTTTATCTTAGAGGAGCTGAAAAGCCATTGAAACATTCTGAGCAGATAATTTCTGATGGGACTTGCATTTCAGAAAGATCCTGCAGTGTTTCATGTGAGAGCCTGAACCAAGAGGGCAGCAGTGGGAACCGCCAAGGAGGGTGCTTAGATGAGACCAAGTAACTTGGTGACGCACGAGGGATGAAGGGGTCATGGATGCTCTGAGGTTCCTGCCCAGAGACTTGTGGGCAGTGGAAGAGGAAGCTGGCTGCAGAGCAGGCCCCAACCTAAGCTCCATTCCTTCTCCCAGGACAGTGATGTCCAATACACGCAGGATCTCAGCCTACCAGATCCTCAGCTTAATGTCTGGCTTTAAAAATCCTTTGGACACTAGCCTGGGTTGGGGGAGTGTTTGGGGAGAATGGATACATGTATATCTTTGGTTGAATCCCTTCGCTGTGCACCGGAAGCAGTCACAACGTTGTTAATTAGCTATATATGTGAGCGTGTGTGCATGCTAAGTCACTTCAGTCATGTCCGACTCTTTGCAACCTCTTGGACTCTAGCCCACCAGGCTCCTCAGTCCATGGGATTCTCCAAGCAAGAATACTGGAGTGGGCTGCCATCTTCTCATCCAGGGGATCTTCCTGACCCAGGGATGAAATCCTCATCTCTTTACGTCTCTTGCACTGGCAGGCAGGTTCTTTATCACTAGCACCACCTGGGGAGTGCAGCTATATACACCCCAACACAAAATAAAAAGTTTGAAAAACAATCTTTCATGAAGACAGTCAAACATTACAAAGAAAAATAAAGTTAATTATATCTTTGGGGAAAAAAATCCACTGGACAGAATGATAGAAACAATTTGGTTGAATTAAAAAAAAAAATAACTGCTCCTTAGATGTTTAGTAAAAACCAACAGGAATATCTGGCAATCATAAAGGTTAATGTAATTTGAAGTACCATTAATAGGATAGGGATCTGAATTGGGAGAGTGATACCGCCCACCCCACATATCCCATAGTCAAATTGCACAGGGCTAGTCTTGGAAGACTCTTGAGAGTTCCTTGGACTGCAAGGAGATCCAACCAGTCCATTCTGAAGGAGATCAACCCTTGGAAGGAATGATGCTGAAGCTGAAACTCCAGTACTTAGGCCACCTCATGCGAAGAGTTGACTCATTGGAAAAGACTTTGATGATGGGAGGGATTGGGGGCAGGAGGAGAAGGGGATGACAGAGGATGAGATGGCTGGATAGCATCACTGACTTGATGGACGCGAGTCTGAGTGAACTCTGGGAGTTGGTTATGGACAGGGAGGCCTGGCGTGCTGCGATTCATGGGGTCGCAAAGAGTCGGACATGACTGAGCGACTGAACTGAACTGAGTCTTGGGCACCGTATTTTAAAAGATATGTAGATAAACCACATTCATTGATTCAAGAGGAGAATAACTAGGAGGATGAGAGGTCTTGAAATAAGTTCATCTACATTGGGTGCTCAGAGAAGGCACTGGTGACCCACTCCAGTCCTCTTGCCTGGAAAATCCCGTAGATGGAGGAGCCTGGTAGGCTGCAGTCCATGGGGTCGTGAAGAGTCGGACATGACTGAGCAGCTTCACTTTCATGAACTGGGGAAGGAAATGGCAACCCACTCCAGCATTCTTGCCTGGAGAATCCCAGGGACGGGGGAGCCTGGTGGGCTGCTGTCTATGGGGTCGCACAGAGTCGGACACGACTGAAGCGACTTAGCAGCAGCAGCAGCAGCAGCAGCATTGGGCACTATAGCCATGCCTGTCTTACAGGTGAGGTAGCTAAAGCTTGGAGAAATTACATAACTTGCTCAGTTTCATGTGAAGGTGGCAGTCATGGCAAGATTCATGCAGACCGTGTGACTTCCAAACCCAAACACTCAATTGAAGGACTCGCTGAGGCTGGTTCTCAGCAAGAGGAATGTGTTCCAACTGTCCTAACTTGCCTTTCTCGTCCCCCTGCTTCCACCGACTTTGTGCTTAATCTTTCCTTCCCTGGTCTGTGTCTGTGCTCACACCATGTGGGGCAAATAGTTTTCTTCCTCATCCCCATCTCTCTCCTTAAACTCCACCTCCAAGGCCACCTCCCATGCAGTCTTCTTAATCTTTTAAGCAGATGGCACCTCTGTCTCCATTGATGCTCACACAACTCTGTACTTTTCTTTTTGTGACTTTGCTTTCCTGGCTTGGATTGTCATTACCTGTGTACTGATTATCCACCACTAGGTTATTAGGCCTATGAGGACATGGGTTGAACAATTTCTATCTCTGGCCTAGAAGATAAAAATCCATTAAGTCCATGGTCTATAAAGTATATGTTGAATTTGGGAGGTTTTTGTTGAGATGAATGAATGGGAGCAAGGAAGGGACCACAGGGCCTGGTCAACCATCCTTGGTGCTATCATAGAGTCTGTGTGGATGGTGGTCAGGCACACGTTTCTCCTCCTTGTCCAACAGCACAGCATGATAGAAGTTTCAAAGCATCCTAGTAAACTCATCGGAAGAGAAAGTGTCTAATACGGTGTTTCTTGCTCTTAGGGAATCATACTGGCTCCTACTGGGAGCTTCTTGCTTTACTCAGAGCTTTAAAACCATCTCTTTGTCTATTCTAGAATTTATCTGGGTTTTCCCAGCAAGCTTACCAATGGCCATTTCTGAAATGTAACCTTTTGAAATTTGGGGCATTTCCTTGCCTTCATTCTAAGATCACATCTGGTCCTTTCATCTGCATGCTAACATTATGAAAAGTCTCAGGCACCATTTACAGCGTTTCCTTTGGGTCATAGGGAACAGTTTATATTTGAAAGGGGCAGCTGAGAAATCAGAATATGATTTTTAAAAATTAATTTATTTTTTATTGAAGGATAGTTGTTTCCAGAATTTTGCTGTCTGTAAAACAGAATTTTGTTTTCTGTCAAACCTCAACATGAACTAGGATGTAATTAAAAAAAAATGGCTCTGATTATTTGGACAGTGACTCTCTGAGAACTTTCTGTCCTCTGAGTAGTTATAGGCTGCGTCCTTCTCTTGGTAATTAGTGACTCTGAGATATGGATGTGGCTCTTAGTCTTACGAATCATCCAGCCATGTGTGACCACTGTCAGCAGAAAAAAGAGCTTCCCAGCTCCTCATCTGCTGGATTCTGAAGAGGAGCTGGACTGTGGGGCCCTTTCTGTGAGGGTTACTTTCTGCATGTTACAAGCAACTGGGTAAAAAGTGCAGGGTAAGCATAAATGCCGTTCACTGCAAGCAGACCAGATTACAAGCCGTCACCTTTTCAAGATAGCCTGTTACCACTCGGGTTATCTGTGTTATAAAACACGTCTAAAGATGACTTCTCTGGAAACAGTGGTTCTTTTCACTGGTCTTACTTTAACTCAAATGGTTGAGATAAGGAGAGGAAATCATTTTCCAACACTAAGTTATTTCCTTCCTGAATCTTTTTCCTGTCAGGATTTTCTCTTCACTGCCTGTTCTCTGACTATACACACCCCACAACTCAACTGTGCTGCCTTAGCTTCTTAAAATATTTGTAATTATCTTTGATTATTAACTTAATGGGCAGGTCTTCTCTTCCTACTTACAAATCTTGATTCTTCCCTTAATTGGCATGTGGTCCTTTAACATTTCAACCTGTCTTATATCCCATACTTTTGGTTTTTCTCTGTGTGTAAAAGTTATGCTCTACATTAAATCAGTCTATGGGAACAAATGCTAAATCTTTACATTTCTGACTCCATTCAAATGGAATCCAGACAGAAGCTTTAGACTTTTCCAGGGACCCCTGCCCTAAATATCTCCAAGCTCGCTGGCATTGCTTGGAATGATCTCAACTCCTACTTGCTCTTGTCTCAGGGGAGAACTCAGATTCTACTCAGTAGGGTTCAAGTCCCACCCCACCCACCACTGCTCTACCTCAGATTCCATCAGCCTTTCCTCAAAATAAATACAAAGTAGAGGAAAAACTATGCTTTCTATGCAACATGGCTTCTAGAAAAGACCCCTAGGCATACATCTCCCAATGACATCACTGTGCACAAGCTCCTCCCACCAAGAAATTCAGGGTCCACCTTGCTCCTCAAGGTCATGTTCCACCACTGCTGGCTTCTGTGTCCACCTGGCTGCTTCTCCTTCCCTCCCTCTGTCAACTGCAGACACACCTGTCCCACGGGCCCCAAGACGGTGACACTTTATGGGCAGGTGTTTCTCACAGAGACACCACAGCCGGGATGGCCAAAGCAGGACAGGTTTTAGCGTTGGTGCCACACTGGACCGAGACCTGGTCCTCCTCTCCAATGATTTAAAAAGAAGGCTGATGCTGAGCCCACGCCACTATTCAGGCTCCTCGCCCAGTCTCCCCACCGGTTTATGGGGTTGATGGCGGGGTGGGAAGGGAAGTGCTGTCCTTTCTACACTCTGGCCCCATCTTAGTGGTTCAGGGGGGATGACAGCAGAGAAGATGGTGTGTGTGAGGAGGGAAGGATGCGAGGGGGCTTGGGGATGATGTCAGGGTCCCAGTGCCTCTCAGAAAACCCTGTCAACTAAAAAAACCAGTATCCAACCTAAAAGCTGAGAATTATACTTTATTTGGTGGGCAAAACTGAGGACATGGCGGTCAAGTAGTTAGGACTGCATGCTTTCACTTCCAACGGTGCCAGGGTTTGGTCCCCGGTCAGGGAACTAAGATCCCACAAGCCATGCGGTGCGGCTAAAACCTAAGGACTTAAGCCCTGTATACAGCTTCTCAGATAACTCTGAGAGCGTGCTCAGAAGAGGTAAGGGAGGAGCTAGGAGAGAGAGGAGTTTTTGCAACAAAGACCAGATTGTCTGAACATCAAAAGATTATTGCTAAAAAAAAAAAATTATTGCTCATTAAAGAAAACTGGACATCTCAAGTTAAGGAATTTAGTGCTTTTCTTGTACGGGGAAGATACAGGAGTTTGGGCTCCCTGAAGTCGTTCCTTTGACATACACATCAGCTATCTGGGGCCAGTGTCCTGGGCTTTCTCTTCCTGAGCGTCCTCAGGACGTGCCATTGTGGGGGGTCTGCAGAGGCTGACATTCATCCAGTCTACAGACACTAATGGAGTCCCTCCACGTACTGTTCTTTGTTTAGCACTGGAGACACAACAGAAAACACAGCAAACCTTGCCCTCATGCAGCTGAGGGTTTAGTGGGAACAGGAGGAAATGAGGGGGTTTAATTGACTGAATGTCTCCCCCATTTCATATGTTAAAATCTTAACCTCATATGTGATGGTGTTAGGAGATGGGGCCTTTGGGAGGTGATTAGTTTCTTTACAAGGGCTTCCCTGGTGGCTCAGATGGTAAAGCATCTGCCTGTGATGCGGGGGACCTGAGTTTGATCCCTGGGTTGGGAAGATCCCCTGGAGAAGGAAATGGCTACCCACTCCAGTATTCTTGCCTGGAGAATCCCATGGATGGAGGAGCCTGGTGGGCTACAGTCCATGCCGTTGCAGAGTCAGACACGACTGAAGGACTTCACTTTCTTTGACTTTTAGTTTCTTTATAAAAGGGACACCAGAAAGCTCTCTCCCTCTCTTTTTCAATCACATGGGGACACAGTAGGGGGTTGGCCCTCTGCCACCCAGAAAAGGGTCCTCAACCAGAACGCGACCATGCAGGCACCCTGATCTCAGACTTCCAGCTGCTAGAACTGTTAGAAATACATTCCTGTTTTTTTTATAAGTCCCCAGGCTGCAGTATTTAGCATCCTGAACTGATGGGGACTTGGGGAACAGCTCTCAGGTCCCATGTATATTATAACTATCCTTTCTAGATGAGTGTTCATTAGCCTCATCTCTCTAAACTTTTTTGAGTGAGTGAGTGAAGTCGCTCAGTCGTGTCCGACTCTTTGCAACCCCATGGACTGTAGCCTAACCAGGTTCCTCTGTCCATGAGATTTTCCAGGCAAGAATACGGAGTGGGTTGCCATTATTATGGCATTTCTGTTGCTTTCCTTCTTCAGCTGCCCTGGGTCTTCACTGCTGCTTGTGAGTTTTCTCTAGTTGCTGTGAGCGGCGGCTGCTCTCTAGTCATGGTGCGTGGGCTTTTCATTGCTGTGGCTTTTCTTGTTTTGGAGCACGGCTCTAGGCTCGAGGGCTTCAGTATTTGCAGGATGAGGGATCAGTAGCTGTAGGGCGGGCTTAGTTGCTGCGGGGCCTGTGGGATCTTCCCCGACCAGGGATTGAACCAGTGTCTCTGCATTGGCAGGTGGATTCTTAACCACTAGACCACCAGGGAAGTCCTCTCTTGCTTTCAGTACCTTCTTTCGTTGAATTTTGAAGAATAGAGTTTAACCAACAAGGAAGCAAGGTTGAGGCACTGATGGATTACATGATCATTTTCTTAGTATGTTTCAAAATTATAAGAATATATGGTCCTGCTTGCCAATTAGTGTTTGCTAAAGGTCATTCCTTTTAAAGCCTACAGAGGTTCATGGGAATGTTCAATGAAAAAAATATGCCTGATACACTGTACCAAGGATTATTTTCTATAGCCTGTAGTGGAAAAATAGGTTTTAAAAATTCTCTTACTGAAGCCTACTGGCCAGGGGCTCTAGGATTCAATCCAACCAAAACACCCACATTTTATTCAGTGGTTCAGTGTGGTCTTGTTAGCCTTTTCCCTCATAGAATGTTCAACATCTTAAAGGTCCAAGCAAATTGTTTGCTGTTTATTTCCTTGTGAAGTTTTTGATTGAATTAAAACACCAGTATAAACTGAATTTAAACTATCCAAAGGGAATTTTATTTATAAAAAATAAAGCAAATCCTAAATTTCTGGGGACAGAACCAATGGCTTATATTTCTCTATTGCACAGCACTTACCTCGTTCAGTGCCTGGTACAAATAAGAGCTCTGTAAGTTCATTTGTTGGATGAATGAATTTATTTATTCATGAATAAATTGTTTATTCATGAATGAACTTATTTACTCACTCTTACTTTTCTTCCTTTCCTTGCATTTTATCTCTATTTTCTTTATTCTTTGGACTCAGTAATACTTTTCATATTATTTTCAATAAGAGAGCTGAATAAATGCATATTGACCTGACTTGAAGAGAAAGATGGAAACAGAAAATCTTTTAGCAAATTGGACCCCAAATCTCCCAGTGAGTTGCCAATGAATTCAGTGAACTGTTCTGTGTGTTTTTGGATGAGGGAATTCTATCCCGGACAGGTCACACTCTCTCACCAACCCCGGGTCTGGTTGAAGGAAGATTCCTCTGATCCAACATCCCGTGATTTTATTTATTTTTTATTATTATTTTTTCCATGATTTTAATTATAAGACAACATGTTGTGCAGGTTAAGTTGGACTTTAAGATGACTTAGCAGAAAGTCTCTGCTTTGATAACCAGATGCCATCTAGAGCAATAAGAATGCCTGCACCAGGCCTATCAGAGACAGAGCCAAGCAGGCTGGGATGACTTATTTAATGTGATGTCAGGAGCGATATCATCCTGTGTCATTTGGGGTTGAACTTTAACTTCACACTTTTAAAATATAAAACATTTGCTATTTGCACATCAAGTAGGCTGCCTAGCCGTCTTTACTCTTTTTCCTTATTTCTCAAAATGCAACTTCTTTTCAAGTTCTGCCAACTCTTCTTTCTGATCTTTTCCATCTGTTTGTTGTCCCCACACAGATCCCAACTCTTTCCAACCTCTGCTCTCCTATCCTGTCTCACTTTGCTCTAAGGAACTTCAAGAAGCAAAGGCAAAGCATCAGCTCAAGAACATCTGACTACCCTTTCATCCATCCATCCAACTGTCCATCCATTCATCCACTCATCCCTACCTGTCCATCCACCTATCTACCCATCCATCCACCCACTCATTCCCATTAATCCATCCATCCATCCATCCATCCAAATGTAAGATATCATAGAGACCCTACCCGGTCATAAAAACATCCCAAACCAAACTCATCATGTCCCCCACAAACCGCTTCCTTTTCCAGCTTCCTCAGGTGGCCATCGAACCACAGCGTCTTCACGTAGCCTTTCACTGTGTCTGTCTTCTGTCTACCTCTATAGTTGCCAGCTATGCATTTGCCCACTACTTGAGGAGGACTGTACCTTAAACCTGGCATCCGATGGCAGATCCTCATCCCTGGAGATGACTCCAATTTCCAGAGGGAAGGACACTTCTCAAGGCCTTGGTTTATGCTAAAAATCACTTAAAAAAAAAAACAAAACCTCTTTTTATTTTGTATTGGAGTATAGCTGATTAACAAATGTTGTGATAGTTTCAGGTGAACAGTGAAGGGACCCAATCATACATGTATCCATTCTTCCCCAAACTCCCCTCCGATCCAGGCTCCCACAAAACACTGAGCAGAGTTCCATGTGCTAAACAGTAGGTCCTTGTCGATTATCCATTTTTCAAAATATTTATTTTTATTTATTTACTTGGCTGCACTGGGTCTTCATTGTGGCTCATGGGATCTTATTAATAGTCACGGCATGCAGACTCTTAGGTAAGGCATGTGGGATCCAGTTCCCTGACCAGGGATCGAACCCAAGCCCCCTGCATTGGGAGTGTAGTCTTAGCCACTGGACCACCAGGGAAGTCCCTCAGTTATCCATTTAAATATAGTAGTGTGTGCATGTCCATCCCAAACTCCCTAATTGGGTTGATATTCATGACTATACAGTTAGAAATTTTTGTGTGTGGTAAGAACTTTTAAGATCTATTCCCTTGGCATCTTTCAAGTATACAGTAGAGGGTGGGTAATTATACTCCCCGTGCTGTACATTACATGCCCAGGACTCCTTTACCTTACTAACAGCAAGTTTGCGCCTTTTGACCGCCTTCCTCAATTTCAGCCATCCCCAGCCTTCTGTCTCTGGGGACCACCAGTCTGTTTTCTGTATCTATGAGTTCGGTTTTGGTGGTTTTTAATTTAATTTTTAGTTTTTATTATTATTTTTACATTTTATTTATGGTGGTGCTGGGTCTTCTTTGCTACTGGAGGGCATTCCCAGTTGCCACCAGCAGCAGCTGCTCTCTAGTTACAGCGCTGGGGCCTCTCACTGCAGTGGTTTCTCTCGTTGCAGAGAATGGGCTCTAAGCGCTTGGGTTTCCGGAGTTGTGGGGCAGGGGCTTAGTTACTCCATGGCCTGTGGAATCTTCCCAGATCAGAGATGGAACCCATGTCTCCTGTATTGGCAGATGGACTCTTTACCCCCGAGGGACCAGGGAAGCCCTGTTTGTTTGTTTCTGGTAAAACGTTCTAATCAATAAGAAGCTCGGCACCATGACCGCACAGTGGAGGCTGACTGCACCGACCATGATGCTTATCACCCAGGGCTCCTGAGGCACTGAGATTCCTCAAGGCACTCCTGAGACCTTTGTGCATGTTAACAGCACCCTAGAGATTCTCAGCACATTTGTTCACTTATTCATTCAACAGTCGTTGGAGAGCTTTCCATGTGTATGTGTGCGCGCGCGCGCGCATGTGTGGAGGTCTGTGTTCACACCGTGTGTGGTGGAGACTGGAGTGTGATGAGAGGCAGGACAGACAGGAAAGAGCTGGAGACCAGCCACTCTCCCCGTGTGCGGGGAAGGCAGAAAAGGAGCCTAAACAGCCCAAGAACAATCGCAAAGACGCCTGTGCAGACAGAGGCTGCCCTCCTGCAGACCCAGGCTGCTCTCCTGCAGACCCTGCACGTGGGGCCTCACACCAGCAGGGGGCAGCACCTGGGAGCTTCCTAGTGGCTCCCCTGGACCTCCTGAGTCTAATCTGCATGCTAACAGTGTCCCCAGGGTACCCACAGGCACATTCAAATACGGAAAGTAATGGCCCCAACTACAGACAAACTCATGGACAGATGAGGGAGAAGTGTGACTAGTCAGGAAGGCTTCTTGGAATGAAAGCTGGTGCCCTTCGGGAAGAAATGAGATCTTTTGCCTCCATCAGTGATTCTCGCTTGACTGCAGGCGGGACTCAGCTGTGGGGTTTTAAAAAGTGTTGACTCCTGCCTCCCCTCCCTGAGACACCGATTAACTGAGATGAAGCTTCAGCACTGGGATTTCACAGAGCTCCCCTGGTGATTTTACAAACCACTGGTCTTTGCCATGTTTAAGATATAAAAGACTCTACCTGGACGAGGAAACAGAGTAAACAGATCAGGTGATTCAGCAGGTCCAAAAGTGTGTGTTTCTGTGTGTGGAGAGTGGGGTGAATGAGGAAGGTGAGTCGAGGGCCCTCCACCCCTCTTGCTGGCTGTGTGACCGTCTGGCTGCTCATGCCATGGCCTGTCCACTCTTCTCACCAGGACGCCTGGATTCTGCTGCCCCTGGTGGTGATTTTCAGTATGGCCCAGTTTGTCCCTGGAGGTTTCATTCAAGCCTCATCTTCGTTCATCACAAACCTATGACCAGGATTCCCAACGTGTGGCTTGCTGGGAGGGAAATCCTGAGAGCTATATATGATGAGCAGCTTAACAGTAATTTCAGGAGTCGCTCCTGCACAGGGAAGCTCAGGGAGCTCTAGGTCCCTGAGCTAGACCAAGCATGGGTCTGGCACGCGCCTGTGACTTCACGTGCCTGTGACTTCCCGTGCCAGGGGTTTGAGGAAACTGGTCTTATCAACCAGTGACAAGTGCCTGTGATATCAAGCATCAGGAAGTACAGAGGTGGAAAGTGACAAGTTTCACAGTAAACAGCAACTGCCCTTTATTCTGTTCTGTAAAGATATATTTTTACTTAATTACCATGTCTAATTGTAACACATGCCTAGCGGGTATGTATTAGGACACACATCTCACAGACAAGGAAACAAGTCTTACAGACCTTGCTCAAGGTTATACGACTCCCAACTGACAGGTGCAGCCTCTGAGCCCTGGTGGGACCACCCAGTCTGTCCCAGCTCCTCCTGTGTCCTGTCTCCCTGTTCAAAGAGCTGCTCAGCAGCTTTAGCCTGACTCCTGGGTGGGTCTGTGTGGTGCCTCCAGGCGCCTGCAGCCCCTTTGCTCCTAATGCCCCTGACTTGGGTCCTTACTTCTGCAGGGCAGCCCCGGAGACCTCACGGTCGGCAGGAGGACACCCTTGCCCC
The DNA here is from genome assembly GCA_006408695.1 of Aepyceros melampus. Classification (NCBI taxonomy): domain Eukaryota; kingdom Metazoa; phylum Chordata; class Mammalia; order Artiodactyla; family Bovidae; genus Aepyceros; species Aepyceros melampus. Next base: position 308,194 of record SJXQ01009399.1, read on the forward strand.
GTAGCAGCTTCTCCCTGCAGCCAGCTTCTGGGGTGGGGTCAGGCCAGGTTGTGAGGAGAAACAGGAGAGAAGCAGGAAGGGTGTGAGCGTGTGGTCAGCACTATCCTCTGACCTGGGACCGCCCTCTCTTCTCCCTGATGCTTCTCACCACTCAGATCAGCTCCCCTCCATGCCTCCTCTCACCCCCGCCCCCCAGTACGAGTGCTCCTGTAGCTTTGCGGTGGATCAGAGTTACTGCGGGTGGGGGTAGAATGCAGATTCCTAGGCTCCAGCTCTGAAGATTCTGATCCAGGGGGTCACTCAAATGGGACCTGGGAATTTGAATTTTTACCAAACAACCCAGCAAATTCTGATGAAGGGGGTCCTCTGAATACTTTTGAAAAGCATTTAAGAGAACTGCCACTCACATCTGTGACCTCAGGTCAAGAGTATAAAAAAAGCCCATGTTTAAATATTTAAAAGTTGTGAATCAAGCTAACACGCTGTCAAATACACCTTGGTAACCACCTCGCAGGCTGGGATTCCTGGACCCTGGAGTTTGGAGCCAGAAGGCAGGACAGCAGAGGGCGGGGCTGTCCCAGCCCCCAGCCCTCCCCCTGCTCTTCCCATCTCTGGCTCTGACCCTCTTTGTGCCCTGAGGAATCTGCTGCTCAAGCAAGAGCACCCCCGGCCTTCAAGTTCAAGCTCAGGCCACCCTCTTCCCACCCATAAACAGCTGCATCTTGACCACCTGTCCTGCTGGGAGATGGGCCCCAGGAAGAGACCTGCATTGGCGCTGGGAGCAGGGATGCTAGGGTCCAGGTGCGCAGAGCACGGCCTGGAGGGGGCGGGGCTCCAGGTGGCCACACCCCATTGTCGTCTCTGGCTGCCTGCACCTGGGGGAGGGTGGAAACACAGGGTGACCCGAGCAGGGCCTCTAAACCAGCGCTTCTGTAACTGCAACATGAGCAGAATTCACCTGGGATCTGGAGATTCTGAGTCAGTAGGTCTACAAGATTCCAAGTTCCTAACAGCCTCCCAGGGCAAGCCAATACTGTTGGCCCACAGGCCACACTTAGAACAGCAGAGCCCTAGGGAAGGTGGGCGGAGTTTTCCTATAAAGGACCAGAAAGTCCATTTCCAGGCTATGCTGGCCTCATAGTCTCTGCTGGCCTCAAGCCCTCAGCTCTGCTGGCCGAGCACAAACGTGGCCACAGACAAACCTCAATGAATGAGCATGGCTGTGGGCCAATGAAATCTTATTTTTAGACACTGAATTTTGAATTTCATTTAATTATCCTATGACAAAAAAAGCGTTCTGTGCATTCTTTCAACTATTTAAAAATGTAAAAATTGGGGATTCCCTGGTGGTCTAGTGGTTAGGACTTGGTGCTTTCGCTGCAGTGGTCTGGGTTCAATCCCTGGCTGCAGAACTATCTGGCAAGCTGGGTGGTGTTGTCAAAAAGATAAAAAAAAAAAAAAAAAGATGTAAAAACTGTTCTTAGCTGGCATGCCATACTAAAACAGATAGTGGGCCAGTCGTGGCCCCAGATTTCTAAAACATAAGGATGTTTTAACATAGACGCAATACTAACATCACACATAAAAATGATTAGTAGTAATACTTAATGTTATCAAGTACATTTTCAGTGTTAAAATTTCTAATTCTCATAGAAGATAATTCACCACAGTCTTAATATATAACAACTGTATCCCAATCTGTCCTTTTATCCCTTCCCTGTCCACAGAGTAGCTCAGTGGCTTGCACCCCCATAAACGTTATATTACATTTCACCAATAGATGGCCTATAATCTTTACCTTTGCTGACTCCCTTTGACAGTTACAGAAAATATTGTTTGTATGCAGTTTGCAATTATAAGTGAATATATGAACACAAAAATTGAAAATAAGGTGTTTACTCTGTGTAACATGTATAAAATTTCACTACATTCCAATTTAAAGGAAAAATTTTTGATGTCAAATTTCAATTTGTTAAAAAAGAAAAAAGGAACATGGGAAACCCCTGTCTCTGATTGAGGTTTACTTTTCATAGGTCAACATTTTTAGTGTTAAATAATGGAGGCCCTTATGTTTTTTATATTCTTCTGCTTAAGAACAAAGCAAATAGAATCTATTTGTACAAGCGATCTAAGTGTTAAATACCCATTACAATGTACTATCTGAATTGTATTGTCTTCCTGCCTCTGAATGAAACAGTTTCTTTCCCAGACTTGGTCTAAGTACGTTCTGAAGAACAAGGAATCAGGATCTGAGATTACCATGGAATCTTTAAGGCCCCCTCAGCTAATAGCAGACTGAGATCTCAGTATGAAATCACCCCACAATGTGATGGTTTTCTGTGCAGTCTGCCATCTTTCTGCCAATGATCTTCCCTTCTTCCCTTCACCCCTACCCTGCAATGAACATAAACTACTAACAGTATCTAACTACTGATTAATAATTAATATTTCATTTTCATTCAAATATTTTACTTTTATAAACCTATGTAAATATTAAATAATGCAAATATTTCAGTTGCACAAAACCCAAATTGTGTAGTTAATCCTCTCCTTTTCTGTCCATTAAATATAATCAGCAAATGTTTATTGAGTACTGCTATGGCCAAACAAGATCTTGTTTTTCTGCTCAGCTGGGTCTTCCACTTCAGTTCACATCTTGTAATTTCCTAGAAAGAAGTTTGCAACCTTAGGAAATTAACCTGTATTATATTTCTAATGGGCAGCATATATGGCTCTTTCCAGCAGATGTCATAGTAATTCTGTCATTTGTCATCCTTGCCATCTATACTCAAAGTAACACAATACTAGAATGTCCTTTCTGTTCTGAAAATCAAGTCCTCTGTGGAGGGCAGGCCCTAAACCTTGCTCTCGACAGTTAGTTCTCACCAGATTTACCCCAAGACCAACATCTTCTTGAGACAGGACAACTATATCAAACTAAGGAAGGGATCTGGACTTTTAAAAATTATTATTTTAATTGCTTACCTAGTTCAGTAGTATGGTCTGAAACTTACCAGAAACCTGTACTTGTCAAAGTCTTTCCTATGAATTTTCTTAAAGATGAAGCACTTTTGCAAAAACAACCAAGTACAATAATGTTGTTATGTTCTTTAGTCACTAAGTCATGTCTGACTCTTTGTGACTCCATGGACAATAGCCTGCCAGGCTCCTCTGTCCATGGGGTTTCCCTGGCAAGAATACTGGAGAGGGTTGCCATTTCCTCTTTCAGGGAATCCTCCTGACCCAGAGATAGAACTGTCTCCTGCTTTGCCAGGCGAGTTCTTTACCACTGAGCCACCAGGGAAGCCCCAGTATAACAAGTTGTTGTTCAGTTGCTAAGTCATGTCTGACTCTTTGCAACTCATGGACCGCTGCGTGCCAGGCTTTCCTGTCCTTTACTATGAGCCATGCTGTGCAGGGCCACCCAAGATGGACGGGTCATGGTGGAGAGTTCTGACAAAATGTGGTCCACTGGAGAAGGGAAAGGCGAATCACTTCAGTGTTCTTGCCTTATGAACCCCATAAACAGTATGAGTACAATGATAACTGTTTGTAAAAGACAAAAGACATTCTAAGTACATGTGCCTGCTGCACAGCTTGATAAACTCTTTCTCTTGTTCATCTGTCTTATGTAAGTTGGATTTCCACGGCCCAGCCAGAGAGTCTAGAAAGGTAGAAGGAATTTCCCCCTCTCCTGCATAGTAAAATATACATAATGTAAATAAAATATACGATTTAAATAATTTTTTCAGTGTACTGTTCTGTCACTTTAAGTACATTCACATTATTGTACAGTGGTCAGTACCGTCCATCTCCATAAATTTTTCATCTCCCCCAACTGAAACTCTGCATCCATTAAACAACTCGCCCTCCCTGTCTCTTGGCAAACACCATTCTACTTTCATTTTCTATGAATTTGACTACTCTCAGTTCAGTTCAGTTCAGTTCAGTCACTCAATTGTGTCCGACTGTTTGCGACCCCATGAATCACAGCATGCCAGGCCTCCCTGTCCATCACCAACTCCCGGAGTTCACTCAAATTCACGTCCATTGAGTCCGTGATGCCATCCAGCCATCTCATCCTCTGTCATCCCCTTCTCCTCCTGCCCCCAATCCCTCCCAGCATCAGGGTCTTTTCCAATGAGTCAACTCTTCACATGAGATGGCCAAAGTACTGGAGCTTCAGCTTTCGCATCATTCCTTCCAAGGAAATCCCAGGGTTGATCTCCTTCAGAATGGACTGGTTGGATCTCCTTGCAGTCCAAGGGACTCTCAAGAGTCTTCTCCAACACCACAGTTCAAAAGCATCAATTCTTTGGCACTCAGCCTCCTTCACAGTCCAACTCTCACAATCATACATGACTTCTGGAAAAACCATAGCCTTGACTAGATGGACCTTAGTTGGCAAAGTAATGTCTCTGCTTTTGAATATTCCATCTAGGTTGGTCATAACTTTTTTTCCAAGGAGTAAGCGTCTTTTAATTTCATGGCTGCAGTCACCATCTGCAGTGATTTTGGAGCCCAAAAAAATAAAGTCTGACACTGTTTCCACTGTTTCCCCATCTATTTCCCATGAACTGATGGGACCGGATGTCATGATCTTCATTTTCTGAATGTTGAACTTTAAGCCAACTTTTTCACTCTCCTCTTTCACTTTCATCAAGAGGCTTTTTAGTTTCTCTTAACTTTCTGCCATAAGGGTGATGTCATCTGCATCTCTGAGGTTATTGATATTCTTCC
>SJXQ01009400.1:0-41546 GCA_006408695.1 Aepyceros melampus
AGAAAGAAAGTGACAACCATATCCTGGTCACCAAAGGAATAAATGTAGATATTAAAAAATCTGCAAAAATTATGACAACCAGGGATAATAAATCTACAAATGACAGCATTTTCCAAAGAAGAACACAGGATGAATGCATGCTGGCATTGGTAATTTTAAAATGTAATTTAAAAAGTTGCAAACGTAAATAAAATAGTAATTAAGCTTAGAAATAGGCATCACTCATGTCTCAGGTTTTAAAAAACAATTGGCTGCAAGTAAAAATAATTTTGCAAACATACAATTTGAAAACAGTGCTATATTGAGGGATAGAAAAATTAAAATTCAGAGAAACATTTTCCCCTCTGGATGAACTGAGGCCAAAAAGTGAAGAAATCTCACTTACAAACAGTTAAATGAATCAAGGTGTTGCTTATGTGGAAAATCACCAAAATGACGTTCCCAGATATGCAAATATATTAACCTTTTTAGAGGAGTCAGGTGAAGACCTATTCCAGAACCCTAGATATGAAGACAAAATTTTGAATGGAGGTGACTGGTTAAAAAATGTAAAATTAGTGCTGATATACATTACATTTAATCGGAAAATGGGACATATGAAGAATATTCAAAAGGATTAAAAAATATCCAGGACCCTGGGGATTCCAGGAAGATAATGACCTCCTTTCCTAGCACCAGTTTCAATCATTCTGGCCCACTTGAGTCAAATGGCTACTGGTGGCAACAGGCAATCAGAGCCAAGGAAAGCTGTGGGCTCCTGAAAGACGTGAGGGAGGCTCTGCCCAGGGCTGGGTCAGCATCTGGACACCAGCACTGGGAAGCCCAGGTGGACGACCACAGCCACAGCGCTGTCAGCCTCAGGTGGAAAGGCGTGGCCATGCGCAGACTGCCTGCCCCTGAGGAGACCAAGAAGGATCTGGAATAATGGGCACGTGCTCCTTGGCCTGGAGCATGGGAGAGATGAAACAGACCAGATCGCATGGAGGCTTCATCCAGGTGTCCTGGTCAGGAGACCGACAGGCGCCTGCTTCTGCAGTTGGAACAATGGAGGAGACAGACATATGCCCCACTGCAGGAGTAATTCCCAGTGAGCTGGCAAAGAAAAATAACCCCACATCGGGCCCAGCACCCAGACAGCGAAAGCATCGGTCAGGGCAGAATGCTCATTAGTAAAGAAGGCGCATGCCAAAATGAAGGGACAATAACAGGCACCTTGAAGAGACTCAAGAGTGCACAGAAGAGCTGCTGGAGCTCCCAAGACACTCATTTTTTTCAACTAAATATTTTAGTAGGAGAACTGAAAGAGAGGCTAATACTTGTGATACTTGAGTTAGAGGCATGGACAGCTAATACAAGAAATATCTCAAACCACAATTTAAAGTATATGAAGATGGTGAATTGATTTCCTACCACTGTTGTAACAAAGTACCACATACTCAATCACTCAGAACAACACAGATTCATTATCTTGCAGTTCTAGAGGTCACAAGCCTAAAATAGGTCACTGGGGTTGCTTTTCTTCAGGAGGCTCTGGGGGGATATGTTTCCCTACCTTTCCAGCTTCTAGCCTCACATGCGCTCTTTGGCTCATGGTCCCTTCCTCTGCCTTCAAGGTCAGCAGCACAGCACCCTCCTTCCTCTCTGACATGCCTTCATGTAAAAAGGAAATCCCTATAAAAACACCTTTATGACTACCTTGGCCCACCAGGATCATCTAGGATAATTTCTGCATGTCATGCTCCTTAATTGTATCTGCAAGCTAACGTATTTATGGGTCCAGGGATTAAAACATGGACATCTCTGAAGGGAGGATTGTTTGGCCTACACCAGACAGAATGATGAAAAAAGACTAGTTGGATGATACAGGATAGGTAAGATAAATGTACTACATACGCAATGTTACTACATACTACTACTGTTACTACATATGTTAACACTGTAGCCATTTCCAGTAAGAGATAAAGGGACACATGGAACAAAAGCAATTGCTTAAATCAGGAAACAAACTACCTAAACTGAAGAAATCTTGAGCCCGCAGATGTAATGACTTGATGAGTTCAGGCAGGGTTAATGGGAAAAGAGAAATCTAGGCATTTTCTAATCTAATTCTCAAGTTCTTAGGACAAAGGGATAAACCTTTAAACAGAAAAGTGAGTTATTTAGATAAAAGAAGACATGTTAATGTTGGGCTTCTCATATATAAACTGGTAGTGGAATAACACAGTGGAATAAATCTAGGCTCTGAGGGTCCATATCTTTCCTGCCACCAGTGTTCCTTATGAAAATCTGATGATAAACTCAGACTCATTTTTCCCAAATTAAGTATGGAAGACAAGTGGGAAAAAAGTATTGCAATCCAAGAATTCTATACCCAGCCCAAAATTATTCACCAGCAAGTCAAAAAGATGCAAGAATTAGAGAAATACTCTAAAAAGGACTTTAAACAAAAAAAAAAAAAGAAAAGCAGAAAAAAATTTTAAATGGAGCAAAACAGAGCCCTCAAAATGAGTGTCTATGAGGAAGAGAGAAATAATGGAGAATATGGATGAGTCTGAATGGATTTATCTTAGATCTTCTGAGAAAATGTTTTTACTATATGATGTTAATAATATATAATATATATTTCATATATGACATTATAACATATGACATTATTATTAATGCTAATATTATTTAAATGTAAAATAAGCACCCTAATACAAAGTCATTCTGAAAAGGAAATTCAGTGGAAATTATGATCTAGAACTAAAATATTAAATTAATTTAACAAAACCAAAGAATTGATATGGAGGAAAGGATACAGTAAAGTAAAAATTTTTCATATGTCTCATGCAGTTGAGAGTGAAGTAGACAGACAAGAGAGAAGGAAAGTTAAGATGCTGTAAAGTTCCCATCTAATAACAGGTGGGAGCAGGGAGAGGTCAAACAAATGGGTGGAAAATAGAGCATCTTTAAAAAATTTTTTTTATTGAAATGCTTTTGATTTGTAATGTTTCAATTGTTCAGCAAAGTGATTCATACATAATATATATATAAAATGTATATTTATATATTCTTTTTCAGATTTTTTTACATGATAGGTTATTACAAGATGTTGATATAGTTCCCTGTGCTAGACAGCACATCTGTTCAGTTCAGTTCTGTTCAGTCACTCAGTCATGATTGACTCTTTGTGATCCCATGGACTGCAGCACACCAGGCCGCCCTGTCTATCACCACCTTCAGGAGCTTACTCAAACTCATGTCCATTGAGTCAATGATGCCATACAACCATCTCATCCTCTGTCATCACCTTCTCTCTTGCCTTCAATCTTTCCCAGCATCAGAGTCTTTTCAAATGAGTCAGTTCTTCACATTAGGTTGCCAAAGTATTGGAGTTTCAGCTTCAATATCAGTCCTTCCAATGAACACCCAGGACTGATCTCCTTTAGGATGGACTGGTTGTATCTCCTTGCAGTCCAAGGGACTCTCAAGAATCTTCTCCAACACCACAGTTCTAAAGCATCCATTCTGCACTCAGCTTTCTTAATCCAACTCTCACACCCATACATGACCACTGGAAATACCATAGCCTTGACTAGACGGACCTTCATTGGCAAAGTAATGTCTCTGCTTTTTAACATGCTGTCTATGTTGATCGTAACTTTCCTTCCAAGGAATAAATGTCTTTTAATTGCATGGCTGCAATCACCATCGGCAGTGATTTGGGAGCCCCAAAAAATAATCTGCCACTGTTTTTACTGATCCCCCATCTATTTGCCATGAAGTGATGGGACCATATACCATGATTTTTGTTTTCTGAATATTGAGCTTTAAGCCAACTTTTCACTCTCCTCTTTCACTTTCATCAAGAGGCTCTTTAGTTCTTCATTTTCTGCCATAAGGGTGGTGTCATTTGCATATCTGTGGTTATTGATATTTCTCCCAGTAATCTTGATTCCAGCTTGCGCTTCTTCCAGTCCAGCATTTCTCATGATGTACTTTGTATATAAGTTAAATAAGCAAGGTGACAATATACAGCCTTGACGTACTCCTTTTCCATGGAACCAGTCTGTTCCATGTCCAGCACTAACTGTTGCATCCTGACCGCATACAGATTTCTCAGGAGGCAGGTCAGGTGGTCTGGTATTACCATCTCTTGAAGAATTTTCCAGTTTATTGTGATCCACACAGTCAAAGGCTTTGGCATAGTCAATAAAGCAGAAATAGATGTTTTTCTGGAACTCTCTTGCTTTTTCGACGATCTGGCGGATATTGGCAATTTGATCTCTGGTTCCTCTGCCTTTCCTAAAACCAGCTTGAACATCTGGAAGTTCACAGCTCACATATTGTTGAAGCCTGGCTTGAAGAATTTTGAGCATTACTTTACTAGTGTGTGAGATGAGTGCAATTGTGCAGTAGTTTGAGCATTCTTTGGCATTGCCTTTCTTTGGGATTGGAATGAAAACTGACCTTTTCCAGTCCTGTGGCCACTGCCGTTTTCCAAATGTGCTGGCATATTGAGTGCAGCACTTTCACAGCATCGTCTTTTAGGATTTGAAATAGCTCAACTGGAATTCCATCCACTAGCTTTGTTCGTAGTAATGCTTCGATGTTCAAGGCCCACTTGACCTCACATTCCAGGATGTCAGTCTCTAGGTGAGTGATCACACCATCGTGATTATCTGGGTCATGAAAATCTTTCTTGTACAGTAGATGTGTGCTATTTATCAGTAGTATGTATCTGCTAATCCCAAAGTCCTAATTTAATCCTCCATCCTTCCCTCTTTGGTTACCATAAAGTTGCTTTCTATGTCTATGAGTCTCTTTTTTGCTTTGTAAATGTTTTCATTTGTACCTTTTTTTTTAGATTCCACATTTAAGCAATATCATATGATTTATTTATCGATTTATTGATCTTTCTCTGTCTAAATTACTTCACTTAGTCTGATAACCTCTAGTTCCATCCATGTTGCTGCAAATGGCATGATTTCATTCTTTTTATTTCATCCTTTTGTGTTTACTTCTTTAATTGGCTGAAAAGGGTCTTAGTTGCAGTATGTGGGATCTAGTTCCCTGGCCAGAGACTAAATCAGGCCCCCTCTATTGGAAGCACACAGATTAGCCCCTGACCACCAGGGGAGTTCCTCTTTTCTCTTTTCAAAGAACCAGCTTTTAGTTTCATTGATCTTTTATTTGTCTCTCTTTCATTTATTTCTGTTCTGAACTACATGATTTCTTTCCTTCTACTAGGTCTGGGTTTTGTTTTTCTTCTTTGTCTAGTTGCTTTAGGTATAAGGTTCAGCTGTTTGAGACTTTTCTTGTTTCCTGAGGTAAGATGGCGTCACTATAAATTCCCCTCTTAAAACTGCTTTTAGTGTATCCCACAGGTTTTCAGCTGTCGTGTTTGCATTCTCACTAGTCTCTAGGTAGTTTTTGATCTTCTCTTGATCCATTGGTTGCTTAGTAGCATATTGTTTAGCTTCCACATGTTTATTTTTGCCGTTTTTGTTTGTTTGTTTGTTTTTTGGTCAGTTCTTAATCTTAGAGTATTGTGGTCTGTCTTTTGCTTGGAGTATTTAGTCCAACTATGTAGGTGATTATCAACATGTGTGTTCTTTCTGCATTTTGTTAATTGGCCTGGTCACAAGGCTGCTGGTTGCAGGATCCTATCCGGTCCTTTCTGTTACTACTGGTTCACTAGTGGGCAGAGTCAGGGCCCCAGAGACTCTGGGACAGTTGCCCACCTCTGGCACGTGCAGCTAGATCCTGAGGTTGGTGCTGCAGTCAGGCAGAGATGGTTCCGAGTGTATGCACAAAACCAAAGCACTTTGCCATACACTTGAAACTAACACAACATTGCAAATCATCTATACTTCAATTCAAAAAGGCTAAAATAAAGGATACCAAAGGAAAAGGTGGGTAAAGAAAATTATAAACATGGATCAATCTAAATACAAACTTGTATAAAACAATAAATAATTTAAAAAATAATAATATAATGTTCACTTTGTATAATTTTTAAAAAAGGATACAGATATATGGTCTGGAAACATTTTAATGTGAGCTACAAACCGATGGGGTAACCAGAGGTGAAGCATTCCACTTAGTACTTGAGGTATATGAAGGTTTATGAGCTACATACTTTGGCTGGCCTCATTTGCCTCATATATATATATATTTTTTAATAGAAATTTATTCTCTTTATTTTGGAAGCTATAAATCCAAAGTCAAGGAGTTTACAGGACCCCATTTATAGGGGAGAATTCTTTCTTCTTTCTTTTCAGATTCTAATAATGCGGCAGCTCTTGGGGCTCCTTGGCGCGTAGATGCATCACTCCAATTTTCGCCTCATTCTTCATGTGGTCGTCTTCTGTCTGTGTTCCAACTTGTGTCCTCTTGGCCCTCTCAGAAGGGCACTAACCATCAGATTTTAGGATCCATTCTAGTCCAGTATGACTTCATTGTGATTATGTTTGCAAAGCCTTCATTTCCAAATAAAGCCATATTCACAGATACTGGGATTAGGACTTCATCATATCCTCTTGCGGGACAAAGTTCCACTCACAGCAGTCTGTGGCTTGAAATTCTACTCTCTTCGTGGAACTGGAGAAGGCGCCACACTCTGGGCCCTTAGGGCAGCTCAGCATCGCTTTTCATAAATGCAGTTTCCTTGGAGCACGGCTGCATCTGTTTCTCTGTGTAGCATCTATGGCTGCTTTCATGTTACAACGGCAGAGTTGCAGTTGCAAAAAAGCTCAAAGGTTAAAATATTTACTCTCTGGTTTTTACTTATTTTAAAGTTTACATATCCTTGGTTTAAGAGAAGCATAAGGATACTGACTATATTTAGAATTTAAATTTCCAGAATACGAACTAAAATAATAGAAGCAGATATTTTTATTCCCAATGCAATACAGACTGGTCAAGTCAAAACAAGAAGAGAAAAAAAAAAAAAAAAAAAGGAGAGAAAGAATGAAGACATAGAGGAAGATAAAAGAAATAACAACAACAAATCAGGATAAATAAAAACCTCAATAAATATGCAGGAAAAATCCACATTATGAATAATAACATATACTTAAGTCAGCCAAAATTTTAATTAAAAGAAACATATTATCAGAAATGTTAAGAAATAAAATAAAAATCCAGCTATATGCAGATTGTATAGGATAGAGAAAATATGAAATAAATGAATAAAAAATACTAAAAGATTTTTTAAAAGCTTATAAATTCAAATTAATGTTAGATGAAATAAAAAGCAAAACATAAAGGTCTGTTTTAACAATGCTAATACATGCTATTTTCATGCAAATTAAACTTTATATGTCATAAGCCCATCAACTAAAGCTGGATGCTATTATAGATAAATATTAAAAAATCAGTAACTTTATAAAATTTCTAGACATAAGTATCTATAGATAGAAATAGGAGAATTTTAAATATATCAAACTATAAATCTACTATAATATTGCAATATAAAATGAGAAGAGGTAGTCTAAAACTGATTGGGTTCCAGAAATATATCGGAGTGTATAAGATAATTTTATATTATAGCCTACTGGGAAAAGGATGAATTAGTTAATAAATGGCTGCAATGCTAATTGAGAATTCATTTGGGATAAAATTAAAATTTGATTTAAATTAAAATTTGGTTTCTCTTATACAATAATCCAAAACTAAATTTCACATATATTAAAGATTTCAATGTCTAGAGAATTAAGTATTAACAGAAAATATAAAATATATATAAACTAGTATTTAGGGAATACTTAAAAACCAAAGTCTAGAAGTTTTTAATGAAATTGTACATTAGTCAGAATCCTGTTACAAAATAAAGAAGCGCACTAATTATTTCAGGAGAGGGAATTTAGTATAAAATTTTAGTATAAAAATTGGGTTGTTGGAGGGCTTAGCAGACAAGAAGACACTGAGGAAACCCAGAGATATTAACTGCAGAAGCAGTTTGAACACACACACACTCACACTCACACACAAACACACTCACACACTCACACACAAACACCCCTACTCCAGAGTGGGGAGAGCAGAGAGAAGAGGTTGGTGTTATCAAAGCTAGGAGCTCAGGTACAAAATTGGGAAAGAAGTGCATCAAGGCTGTATATACTCACCCTGCTTATTAACTTATATGCAGAGTACATCATGCAAAATGCTGGGTTGAATGGATCACAAGCTGGAACCAAGATTGCCGGGAGAAATCTCAACCCTAATGGCAGAAAGAGAAGAGGAACTAAAGCACCTCTTGATGAGGGTAAAAGAGGAGAGTGAAAAAACTGGCTTAAATCTCAACCTTCAAAAAAGTAAGAGCGTGGCATCCAGTCCCATTACTTCATGGCAAATAGATAGGGAAAAATGAGAACAGTGCCAGAATTTATTTTCTTGGGCTCCATAATCACTGTGGATAGTGACTGTAGCCATAAAATTAAAAGACGCTTACTCCTTGGAAGAAAAGCTAGGACAAACCTAGACAGCATAATAAAAAGCAGACACATTACTTTGCCGACAAAGATCTGTCTAGTCAAAGCTCTGGTTTTTCCAGTAGTCATATATGAATATGAGAGTTGGACCATAAAGAAGGCTGAATGCCAAAGAATTGATGCTTTCAAACTTTGGTGTTGGAGAAGAATTTTGAGAGTCCTTTGGACTACAAACAGATCAAGCCAGTACATCCTAAGGAAATCAACCCTGAATATTCACTGGAAGGACTGATGCTAAAGCTGAAGCTCCAGTACTTTGGCCACCTGATGCAAAGTGCCAACTCATTTGAAAAGACCCTGATGCTGGGAAAGATTGAAGGCAGGAGGAGAAAGGGACAACGGAGGATGAGATGATTGTATGGCATCACCGACTCTGTGGACATGAGTTTAAGCAAACTCCAAGAGACGGCAAAGGACAGGGAAGCCTGGCATACTACAGTCCGTGGGTCGCAAAGAGTCAGACATGGCTGAGCCACTGAACAGTAACAAAAGCTCAGGCCCCTGCAAGCTTGGGCCACATACCCTACATGAGGCTGGCTTCAAGGAGAAAGGTGATCTCAAGATGTCTCAGCTCTGACATTTGGAATGATTTTGGACTTTGGGACTTAAAAACAAAATGTTTAATAACTGGTCCAGATAGATCTAATTGGCTATATTAACATTAAGTGTTTTGTACGGCAAAGAAATTTTAAACATAGTCAATAGGCCAACAACAGGATCGGAATAGGACAAAGCCATCATATTCTTGGTGATCTATCCAACTTAAAAAAAAATTAGAACAAAATGGATTTTTTACAAGAGTGTATTTATTGTTATATTCACTAGTTGTACTGCCAGAGGGAAAGAGAGAGAGAGAAAAAAGAATTCCCATCAGTCTGAGAGTAATTGAATAAATGGACTGTCATGCAGGGTTTACGTTAATAGTGGATTAACAGGTAGAGAGTCCTGGTGGCTCAATGGTGAAGAATCCACCTGCTAATGTAGGAAGCACAGGTTGGATCCTTGGATTGGGATGATCCCCTGGAGAAGGAAATGGCAACCCACTCCAGTATTCTTGCCTGGGAAATCTCATGGATAGAGGAGTCTGGTGGGCTATATAGTCCATGGGGTCCCAAAGAGTCAGACACAACTTCGCAACTAAACTACAAACAGGTATATGAGTAGCCCTCTGTCAAGGGCTGAGGGCAGTCAGATTTTAACTCTCTTGAGGCAAGCAAGTTAAGTCTGTCACAGTTTTCATAGATGCTGGCACATTAAACTGTACTGGCAGGTCAAAAATGAAGGACTTTTCTTCTCATGACATAACAGCTCCTGTTTCTATATTCCAAGGTTTTTTTCTATTCAAAAATCAGTATAAAGATTACCTGGGAGCAAAGCTGCCATGAAATGTGTAAAACGTGCCCTTCAACACCCTCCTGCATACAAAATTAGAAGTTCTAAACAAAATATAAATATTAAAAAAAAAGCTATTTAAAAACCATGGAGAGTGACCAAAAGCAGGCAAACATTGGAAGGAAGTCAATTCTTGGAAGAGTGGACGTTCATAGAGCTCCATTTCCAGACAGTTTTTCCCTGAGGCCCTCTTCAGCCCACACAAGCAGAGACGCTAGACCTTTGGCAGAAAATGTCTTATTGACTTGAGGCATCAAAGCATAGAATTTGGGGCCATCAGAGTGGCTGGAAGTTGAGAGGGAAAACCCTGAAAAGGAGGGAGTCATTCATTGGAAGAAGCCCCAAAATCTATGAAAAAANTTCAGCCCACACAAGCAGAGACACTTAGACCTTTGGCAGAAAATGTCTTATTGACTTGAGGCATCAAAGCATAGAATTTGGGGCCATCAGAGTGGCTGGAAGTTGAGAGGGAAAACCCTGAAAAGGAGGGAGTCATTCATTGGAAGAAGCCCCAAAATCTATGAAAAAAGAAAAAAGCAAAACTTTTAAATCATTGACTGATCTCTAAATAGTATTTGCATACTGAAGATGCCAAAGGCAATAAAAAGACTTTTAAGGCTTTCATATTGGAAAGGAAGAAATAAAACTGTCTTTGCAGATGGAAGCTACAAAAAATATCTTGGAACAATTAAGTCATTAAAATAAAGTTGAAGAATTGAAGGTCAATATAAAACATCAGTTGTTATAGCAATGAATGGATAGAAATTGAAATTAAACAATACCATTTACAATTACATTAAACTGTGAAATACCTAGGGATAAGTGAGCCTGGAGATGTATAAGACTTGTACTCTGAAACCTACAAAACATTGCTGAGAAAAATTAGACATATAAATGGAAAAACAGTACTGTGTTTATGGATTAGAAGACCCAATATCATTAAGATAGCAACTGACTTCAAATGAATCTGTAGATTATAGTAAAATCTCATCAAAATCCCAGTAGATATTTTTGCGAAAATTGACAAGCCAGTTGTAAAATATAAAAAAACAAAGGGCCAAAAAAATTTTTAAAAGAGGATCAGAGTGGAGAGCTTACAATACCTTATTTCAAGATTATTATAAAGTAATTGAGATATGGTAGTACTGGCATAAAGATGAACAAATAATTCAGTAGAAATGAATAGAGATTATAGAAATACATCCAAGCATTGAAAGACAACTGATCCTTTGCAAAGGTGCAAAGAGTGTGCAGATCCTATATCCGGGTTGGGAAAATTCCCCGGAGAAGGAAACAGCACTCCAGTAATTTGCCTGGGAAATTCCACAGTCACAGAAGCCTGGCAGGCTTCAGTCCATGGTGTCTCAAAAGAGCTGGACTCATCTTAACAACTAAACAACACCACAGTAAAATATTTTAAATTTTATTTATGGCTTCAGAATTGGATCTAAATCTGCTAAATTATATCTTAAGCTTTTCTGACTCTTAACCTAAATATGATGCTTACCTAGAAATAGAATGAAATGTCTCCATTTTCTTTCTAGTGTAACAACCAGGTTAAATTGGATCACAGCTTGAGTTTGAGCTAGGTTGTATAGGGCCAATAGCCACACTTTTTTTTTTAATTGAAATATGGTTGATTTACAATGTTGTGTTAATTACTGCTGTACAGCAAAGTGAATGTGTGTTTGTGTGTGTGTTTAAATATTCTTCTCCATTATAGTTTGTCACAGTATCTTGAATACAGTTCTCTGTGCTATACAATAAGACCTTGTTGTTTATGCATCCTATATATAAAAGGTTACATCTGCTAAATCCAAACTCCCACTCCATCCCTCCCCAAGCCCTTCTGCCTTAGCAGGCACCAGTCTTTTCTCTATGCCCATGATTCTGCTTCTGTCTCATAGATAAGCTAACTTGTGTCATATTTTAGATTCCACATATAAAATCATAGTTGTTTTGGAAAAATAATAAAATTAAAATTTCAGCCTTCATTCATAAAAAGGAATAAAGATATCACACGTATAATACTTCTGTATATATAGGAAATATAAAATAATCTATTAGAACTATTAGCATTAGTAAATATATACATAATGGTTTTTAGATTCTTTTCCATTATAGTTGAAAGATATTGAGCATAGTTCCATGTGCAGTCCTATAGGACCTTGATGTGTATCTATTTTATTTACAGTTATTTGTACCTGCTAATCCCAGACTCCTAATTTATCTTTTTCTCCCTCTCCTTTTGGCAACCATTTGTTTTCCAGGTCTGAGTCTGTTTCTGTTTTGTACTTAAGTCCATTTTTGTCATTCATATTCTGCATGTAAATGATATCATATGGTATTGGTCTTTCTCCGACTTGCTTCACATAATATAATCTCTAGTTCCATCCATGTTGCTGCAAGTGACATTATTTCACCTCTTATGGCTGCATAATAATTCATTGTGTATATATACTATATCCTTTTATCCATTCATCTGTCAATGGACATTTAGACTGCTTCTAAGTCTTGACTATTATAAATAGTGCTGTACTGCGATAGTCCTGCACCCATAGGGATGAATGTATCTTTTTCAATTAAAGCTTGTCTCTTTTTCAGATATATGCCCAGGAACAGGATTACTGGATCAGATAACAACTCTGTAGTTTTTTAAGAAACCTCTTAGTGTTCTCCATAGTGACTACATCGATTTACATTCCCACCAACAGTGTAGCAGCGTTTCCTTTTTTCCACACCCTTTCCAGCATTTTTTGTTTGTAGACTTTTTGATGATGGCCAGACAGTGAGTGCAGCCACGAAATTAAAAGATGCTTACTCCCTGGCAGAAAAATCATGACAAAACTAGATCGTATATTAAAGAGCAGACACATTACTTTGCTGCCAAAGGTCTGTATAGTCACAGCTATGTTTTTTCCAGTAGTCAAGTATGGATGTGAGAATTAGATGGTAAAGAAGGCTGAGAGCAGAAAAACTGATGCTTTCGAACTGTGGTGCTGGAGAAGACTCATGAGAGTCTCTTAGAGCAAGGGTATAAAACTTCTCAATCATAAGGGAAATCAACCCTGTATATTCATTGGAAGGATTGATGCTGAAGCTGACCCTCCAATACTTAGGCCACCTGATGTGAAGAGCTGACTCATTGGAAAAGACCCTGATGCTGGAAAAAATTGAAGGCAGGGGGAGAATAGGGTGACAGAGGATGAAATGATTGGATGGCATCACCAACTCAATGAACATGAGTTTGGGTAAACTCTGGAGTTGGTGAAGGACAGGGAAGCCTGGCGTGCTGCAGTCCCTGGGGTTGCAAAGTGTTGGACACAATTTAGCGACTGAACAACAACAAATTCTGATGGGAATGAAGTGATAACTTGTAATTTTGATTCGTGTTCTAATTCTAATAAGGAATTGTCATCTTGATGTCTAAGACATCTGATGTATCAGAGTTGGTTTCAGGCCTTGTCTTCCTGTTACAAAATCAAAACTTGGGCTCCACTAGCTTTATGCAGTAAAACCAGTCTACTGACACTGGGTTGTGGTGAAGGAAAGTGCAGGATTTTCTACAGGATTGTAGGAACCAGACGAGGAGTCCAGGCAGCTTAATCTTCACAAAGCCTGAACTCTGATGGGTTTCAGGGAAGCATTTTTAAAGGCCAGGTGAGGGAGGGGCATCTAGGGTGTGATCAGCTTGTGCACAATTCTCTGGCTGGTTGAGGTGAGGTCACAGGGTTGTGTCATAGGGGTTAAAATCATCAACCGTCAGACTCTAGGAGGTCTGGGGGCTAGGTGCTCATGGTCACCAAGTAGTTAATTTCTACAATTTGAAACTAACTGCAAAACAGCTGAGGAACGTGCATCAGACACTATTATTTAGGTGCTTCGGTGGGGAGGGGAAGCAGTGGATGTGGGACAGGGGTCAGTCCAGAGGCCCTGTAGGGTCCTACTTGGGTTCATTCCCCCAGGACTCAGGTGGGTCGGAGTGTCCGTGGTTCTCAGGGGGAGCACGGGTGTAATGTGGGGCTGAATCTGCTGGCTTGCTACCTCGGTCCTTATGAGGACTCGCCGTCTTCTAATCGCCCAGACACTCCCTGCTGACAAGGATGGAGCGTCCAAAACAGGGAACGTACCATGAGCAAGTAAGCAAAGCAAAGTCAGAATACACTTAAGAGGGTGTGTAACCCCCCCCAAAAAAGTGGAACAAAACATTCCCTTTGAGGAAGAAGTGAAGACACATAAAATTAAATATAAATCTTAAAAAGATGACATTAGAGTGAAAAAATAGAGTTCTGGGCAAACAGGTGCACATTGTTCAAATAAATGATTGTATTTAATAATTTTCCATGCAATATTTATAATTAAAATCATGTAATTAAATAAATATACAATAATGTATCTCATAGAGTTGTATATACTACTAATTCCATTAATTACTATAATTATATAATCATGGGATTATATAATAAGTAGTTAAAATTTTAATGGACAAACTAAAAGAGAAGATATTCACAACTGAGAACAGGGTTACTAGTCTGGAAAATAAAAAACAGCTGTCCCAAACAGCTGCCACAAAACTGCTCTTCTGCAAACGTTAACTCAGTTTTTAGTAACAGACACTCCACAAAAGGACCCATATGTAAAAAGTAAACCTTTAAATACATTTAAATCGAGTAAAATTATAGAAATAACTTATTTCGTCATGCCAACCAAACTTTACATTTTTCCAAAAGGAAGAGCAAGGTACAGGAAATTTGACCTAAGTCAAGCTGGCAAGATTCTTTGTGTCACTTGTTTAGTCAAACACACAGTCTAATGCTGATGTGTTCACCAGGCATATCTCCCTAAACAGTTTAAAATAAACTTGCAGAGTAGTGTTTCTGAAAACTAAGGTATATCTTCCCCACTGACCTTTTTCTCTTTTATTTATTTATTTATTTTTGCATCTATTTTTACTTTATTTTACTTTACTGTATTGGTTTTTCCATACATTGACATGAATCCGTCTCGGGTGTACATGAGTTCCCAATCCTGAACCCCCACCCTCCACCTCCCACCCCATATCAACTCTCTGGATCATCCCCATGCACCAGTCCCAAGCATCCTATATCCTGTATCAAACAGGCTGGCGATTCATTTCTTACATGGTAGTATACATGTTTCAGTGCCATTCTCCCAAATCATCCCACCCTCTCCCTCTCCCTCAATGTTTCCAAGTCTTAATAAGAATGAAAATATACAATTGAACACTTAGGCAAAAAGTACATTTTTGGAAAGTGGATCTGAGTAACACTTTGAGCATTGTTTACAATAAAGCACAAACTACCCTGAACCCAATTCACAAAGCCTTGGGACTGGAGGAGCAAGAGAGAAAGAGACACAGAGGTTCCAGCACCATTTGCGTTTCCTACAGGTAAAGGATGGGGCAGCTGCTCCTCTCTGGTATGAAACAATTCATTTGTTATCTGTAAATATTTGTTTTCAAAATCCTAACATCATAAGTCAAAGCCCAGCATTAATATTTCTTAATCCTTCACTTTTGACATGGTGTTTACCTAGAGTTTTTGAACTTCAAAGGAGCCTCACACCTTCAATTTATTTGTAAAACTCCTGTCTTCTTCCCTGCTTCATTATCAGTTAAGTGGAATAAACAGCTACAGTGGATATTTTGGCCAGAAAATAAACTTGGTGAGGAGTGCCGACTGCCAGCTTGCTGGGCACAGTTAGGAGTGTAAACAGAGATGTGTGTGTGTGCTTCCCAAGGTGGGTTCTAGAGTGCCTGTTGATTGATAGAAAACGCCATTGAGTGATTCACAATCACATACAGAAATTTTGGCAAGCAAAACTCATACATTATTTACAGAGCAGATGCTGAGGAATGTTGGCGATGATGTACACAGCCACCAACCCGAGGCGGGCAGGAGCCTGGGCGATGAGGGCCGTGATGTTATTGGCCTCACATGCTCTGTCAGTGAGAACCGTGCAATCTGCTTTCCTGAAAGTTCTGGAGCAAGCCTGCTTATAACATGAGACTTCCTCAAGGTGTGAAAGGATTCTTGTTGAAGGCTGTATTTGTCTTTGTAATCTCAGCATCTCCTGGAAGCTGGCACACGGTAAACATTCACAATATGCTTCTGATTGAAAGCGTATTGCATTTGTTAAGTCACCATGACTCCTTATAGTAATGTCTGCACTTAGGCAAATAATGTCAAAGAATGCTGCTGTAAATGTGAAGAGAGAGGTATCTTGAAATGCTTAAATAGCCACAGCTAGATTACTTCCTTGGTACATGTTAATTGCAGGTTGAACAAGACAGTGCCTAAGTGAGGGCCTTATACTCTTAAAAACATAACTCTTAAGGCAGTTGCAAACGTTTCTTTTCACAGAAGACACCTGCTGTTCCATAATGCTTGGACATTCCCAACAGTGATGATTTTTATCCAGAGAGGTGGGGGGACATGGATGGATGAAATCAAGTAGCCATTTCCCAGCTACTAAGACAGAGAGATGGTTGGATAGACGGAGTTCCGTTGGCAGGAACATCAGTGTATGAAATAGTAGCAACTACCTTTCACAGAATGTCTGCAAAAGCCAGATGTCAATGTTGAGGTTGTTGTGTAAATGGCCACGCAGACTGGAAAGCCCTTGTGTTAGGGAGATGTTCTGAGGCTACATCCAGGGCAAGCCCTTGACCCCAGCTCTTTCTTTTATGGGGTCTTCTGGAAATTTCTATAGACTCTAACTTATTTTTCTTTTCTTTAATGATTCTAAAAGTGCTTAATCTTATAAATATATGGTATGCATATCTATTTCCAAAGGACAGTCAGGACAGGACTGTAACCTTGAAGTTGCTGCGATTTTTATGTTGTGAGAGCAAAACCTGGTTTTTGTTTGGCTTTTGTTTACTTCATTTTAAAATGTATGGTAGTAGACATATTCACGTCTAAGTCCGAAATGGGTTAAATTGTTGAAATGTGTGTTTCAACATTGTTTTAATATAGTTGGAGAGAAAGTCTGGTTGTTTTACATCTGAACAACTTGGATCAGGGAAAAAAGCTGTAGTAGTTACAAAAAAATTCAAGAGAAGGAGAGGATTGACTGTAACTTGGAAAAAGTGAGAAATTGCTTTTACTGAGTAGAAAAGTGGAGTCATGCTGGGAAATGTGGAGCCTCCATAGTTGAAATTTCTTCTTTTTCTGTCAAACCAAAGGGAAGAGAAAGGCGGTTTTGAAAGAGCGAAGCACACAATTCTGTGAGGAAATTACTTCCATCACTAAACAGGGAGACACTGAGATAACACACCCCTGCCAGGTCCAGGAGTGGTCCTGGGGGTTGTTTGCCTTTGATAGTGTGAAAGTGCATTCTGATGCTGAAAATTGGCACCTGAAGTAGCATAGATGAAGAATTAGAGCTTTCATTTTTGAAACTTTAGAAGAAAGAGATTAGAATTAAGGCTGAGAAGAGTTAAAGCTAAAACAGAAAATTAATTCTTTATATTCTGGTATTTGTGTGCATTTAAATCTTGCCACACATATTTGATCATAGTATATTATGCAATTTTAATCCCAGCTGTTACAAAGTCATTGAATGGAAAAGTTCTTTGGATAGAAGTATCAGGAGTGGGGAATCTCCCCTCTACCTCTCTTGAGTTTTTGTGGCTAGAATAAGAATAAATTGACACAAGATAGATTAGGTAAAGAAAAATCAATTTAATATTGTGTGCACAGGAGATCATAAAATGATGCTCAGAGACTGACCAAAAGCAGGTAGCTTTTTATACTCTTTAGAAAAAGAAACAATAAATTTATGATGAATTGATAGGACAAAGAAACAGGCTTTGTGGGCTTAATTGGTGAAGAACTGACACAGAGTGTGGGTTTAGGGAACAGAATTGAAGCAGTGTGGTTTGGTTGCTTTGCACAGGCTTCTCAGCCCAGATTCCCCATCTGGGGGTGAGGGTCTCTCTGCCTCCAGATGCAGGTAGGTTCCCTTTCACCAGCGAGATTTATTTCCTGCTTTCATGGAGACATGGGAGAGTCAGTGTCTGCTTTGCATTGGCCATTTCTTAGGTAACTTTAATTCAGAATTATCAACATGCCATTGAGGCGCATGTTAGAGCAGGCTGCCCTAGAGGTCCATGCCTTATATGTCTTTGTAGGTCTCCACTTCTGCTCAGCCAGCCCACAAGAGTGGTTGTAAAACGGATGGGGAGAGAAACCTGTGCTGTTGGCTTGCTCCTTTGGGAAGCTTGTCCATCTGAACTCTGGGACAGAATCCACAGCGAAACTCAGAAGCCTTCTTGAAGCCTGTTTTTGCAAATGTGTGATGCTGTTGGGTTAGTAGCATGGCCACTTGGAGAATAAACACCCCACCCAAAGCACTCACATCCATTTTGGTTTGGAACCCTGTGCCTTCCTATGTCTTCCTAAGGCTTGTAGATTG
This sequence comes from Aepyceros melampus, assembly GCA_006408695.1. Taxonomy (NCBI): domain Eukaryota; kingdom Metazoa; phylum Chordata; class Mammalia; order Artiodactyla; family Bovidae; genus Aepyceros; species Aepyceros melampus. The sequence continues at coordinate 18,309 of SJXQ01009400.1, forward strand.
GTCTTTGGTGATAACTGGCTGAGTGCCTAATACGTTCAGAGTGCTTTGATAACAGCATAGGCAGTGCAAGCCCATTTTACACATAAAGAAATCGGCTTATAGAAGTGAAATAACTTGCCTAAATTCACCCGGATACTAAGCATCTCAGGTCAGATTCTGACCTAGGTCAGTCTTCTCTCCTTCTCTCACGCTGCGGATGGAAGCAAGTCTGTTGGAGATGTGAGTATGAAGAAACAGAAGCTCAGGTAATAAACTGCTAGTCCCAGCCGTTAAAGTGACGGATGTTTCATTTAATTTCACTTTGTTTTTGAACTCCACAGGGATGTGTACAATGTTTATTCACTCTGAAAGAGAAAAAAGCTTTACAAGTGTAATTTTTTGAATTCACAATGTTCCTAAGAGAAACTGAAGAGAAATTCTCCACTCTGTACACTTAGGCAACAGAAACACAAAACTCTAGAAGACAAAGACTGTACTGTGGTCTTTTCATGGAGACCCAGCGAGGGAGCCGGGTGGGGAAGGAAGCACACAGTGCTGGGCTTGGTAATCAGTGCCCTGAGAGGGACTCATTGCTCCTATGTCTGAAGGAACCGGGATGCTTTATTCTTGCATTTCATTGGCGTTTTGAAATACAATTTGAGAAAATAAGATCTCTAAACAGAAAGAAACAGGCATTAATAGCGACCATTCACATGACAAAAGTTTAAGTCTCAAGGATGTTTCCTCTCTGGTGTTTCTTCCACTCATAACACAATTAAATGTTTTTGAATCTACTAGGTACTTAAACTAGAGGTACAGGAATATTTCTTGAATATAAAATTGAGTCCTGATTATCAAAGAGCATTATTAAAAACAGGAAAGCATCTTAGAAATAACAGTAAAAGCTAATACATATTGAGAATTTATCACCTTACAGGCATTATACTAAGCATCTTTGCTAATTGTGTGCCTGCGATAATCCCATGAAGAGAATAATATTCTCATCTCAATTTTACAAATAAGGAAACTGTGACACAGAGAGAAAAATCACTAGTGGAGCTAGCCTTTCACATCACAGGGTCTTACACCCACAGATTCAACCAACCAGGGGTCAAAAATGTTCAGAAAGAAAACATTCCAGAAAGTTCCAAAAAACAAAACTTGAATTTCCTGTATGCTAGCAACTTTTTACATAGCATTTACATTGTGTTAGGTATTATAAGTAATCCAAAGATGACTTACAGGATATGGGTGGATATGCAGTAGGTTATATGCAAACACTCTGCCATTTTACATGTGGGACTTGAGAATCCACCAACTTTGGTATCCACTGGAGGTGTCTGGGAAGCAATCCCTGCAGATACCAGAGGGCAACTGTGCTCACAATTTTCAATCCTCGTGTCACATTTATAATTCTCTTTAACCAAGAGAGAGACATAAGACACAAATATTGGAAGCAGAACGTAGCTTGGACATAATTCTGTCCATTATTTCTCCCATTGGGCTCCACGTGAGAAGATCCAGGACAAACAAATACTTGATCAAATAAGTTCAGAAATCACTGTGTATTCTATTTATTATTATTTCTCTAGGTCAGTTATAACTTGTGAGTTGTCTGAATTCTTTTACAAGTTAATGTCACCTTTAAACTCAAAGTTATGTTTAACCATGAAAAAAATACGAAACAGCACACTATAAGCATTTGAAGAAAATTATCTTTCACATAGTTACCGGTGCCCCTTCTGTAGTTTTATTATTACGTCATTAGCCAACTTTTTTTGGTTTACTAAAACTACCTTTAGCAAAATGATTTTTTTAAATTGAAGTATAGTTGATTTAAAAAGTTGTGTTAGTTTCAGGTGTACTGCAAAGTAATTAAACATATATACATTTTTTTCGGATTCTTTCCCATTATAGGTTATTATAAGATATTGAGTATTTCCCTGTGCGATACAGTAGGTCTTTGTTGTTTATCCATTTTACACATACTACTGTGTGTCTGCTAATCCCAAACTTCTAATTTATCCCTCCCTACCTCTTTCCCCTTTGATGATCCTGTTTGTTTTCTATATCTGTTGGTTTATTTCCATTTTGTAAATAAATTCATTTGTATCATTGCTTTAGATTCCACATAGAAGTGAGATCATATGATATTTGTCTTTCTCTGTCTGAGTTACCTTACTTAGTATGATAATCTCTAAATTCATCCATATTGCTGGAATGGCATGGTTTCCTTCTTTTTCTGTGGCTGATTAATGTTCTGTTATATAGGTACCACATCTTCTTTATTCAATCATCTGTAGATGGACACTTAGGTAGCTTCCATGTCCTGGCTATTGCAAATAGTGCTGCTATGAACAGTGAGGTGCACGTATCTTTTCAAATTAGACTTTTCACCAGAATGTGCCCAAGTGTGGGAGTGCTAGCTCATAGGGTAACTGTATTTTTAGTTTTCTAAGTAATTTCCATACTGTTCTTCATAATGGCTGCAACAGTTTACATTCTCAGCAACAGTATGGTTCAGTTCAGTTCAGTTGTGCAGTCGTGTCCAATTCTTTGCGACCCCATGAATCACATCACGCCAGGCCTCCCTGTCCATCACCAACTCCCGGAGTTCACTCAGACTCACATCCATTGAGTCCATGATGCCATCCAGCCATCTCATCCTTGGTCGTCCCTTTCTCCTCCTGCCCCCAATCCTTCCCAGCATCAGGGTCTTTTCCAATGAGTCAACTCTTCGCATAAGGTGGCCAAAGTACTGGAGCTTCAGTTTTAGCATCATTCCTTCCAAAGAAATCCCAGGGTTGATCTCCCTCAGAATGGACTGGTTGGATCTCCTTGCAGTCCAAGGGACTCTCAAGAGTCTTCTCCAACACCACAGTTCAAAAGCATCAATTCTTCTGCGCTCAGCCTTCTTCACAGTCCAACTCTCACATCCATACATGACCACAGGAAAAACCATAGCCTTGACTAGACGGACCTTAGTCGGCAAAGTAATGTCTCTGCTTTTGAATATACTATCTAGGTTGGTCATAACTTTTCTTCCAAGGAGTAAGCGNCCAAGGGGACGGCATGAGTAAAGTAGAGAAGGCGTGAGACACCATAAAATGTTAGAGAACTGTGAGCAGTTGGGTGCTGTTGAGTAGTTGGGGAGCAGAATCTGGAACTAGGCTGGAAGGCGGGCCCAGAGCCGCAAGGACCTAAGCTGACCACCAAGCTAGGGTTCTTCGATTTTTCCCTGGAAGTAATGGAGAGTTATGAGCAGCGACAGATAGAGGATCTTCTTGCCACTTACAGCGGGGAGTAGTTTCTGCCGTCCCAGTCAGTCACAGTGAAATAAATACAGCTAGCCCGGGGACCAGAAACCTTGAGAGAGCCTTGCTGTGAACAGGAATCTTGGTTGCAAGAAACAAAAGGTAACAAATGCCAGTGTGAGAAAAGGAGAAGCTTTTCTTGCTTTGGTTTATGACTTTGGAAACAGCACGTGTGTCTTGTTCCAGGTCAGCTGCATTCGCTACTTCATTTCTCCAGCTTGACTCTGTTTCCTTCTGTGTGGACCGCATTATCCAGCAGATTCATTGTACCATGACAGAGACGCCACCAGAAGATGCAGGCTTACATTCTAACAAAGTTCCTCACCCCAGAGGAATAGGAATTTTCCTGCTCATTGCATTCAGAGTCACAGGACTGGCTCTAATTGCCTCAGCGTCAGTCATTCACTTAGGTACTGGGGACATTTACCCTGATTTTGGGTCACTTAGTGTTATCAAATGGGCTTCCTATGTAGGGGGAATTGTGATGCCCACCTATTCAAGGGTAAAGGCAGGTGTTCCTGTCCATTGCCCTGGCAGCCATGGTTCAGTCATGCACTGTGGACATTGGCAGTTTCTGATGTGTAGTACTTGGCATCAGATGTCCCCACTGGGGAATAAAGTCCAGAGGCAACAGGAGTTTGACTTCTCTGGAATAATCCTGAGGTTCTTCACCTAACTCTAGTCCTCCTAAATCTTCTGTGAGCTACCTGACAGAGCCTTTATGAAAGCACTTTTGGCCTAAACATACAAGAGTGGCAAGCCAAGCCTCGTCCACATACGCCTTCCCTAAACTGATCACCATAGCCACGTCTAGCTCAATTTTCAAGCCCTGTGATTATCACTGAGTCACTTCTGCATCAACTACATAGTGAAGGAGAATGGAGTCAAAGCCAAGCAGGCAGAGCAACAGATATCCAGTCATTCCCTTCCTTCCAAGGGCATCTGCAGCCTCCTGGACCAATGGACTGGCAAGCTCTTCACCCATGGTCTGCTTCTAATAGATTTTGTTATTTCCAAAGCTAAATTAATGAACACATTGCCAAAGTCAGTATCTCCTAAAGGTGCTCTTTTGTTTCCTCCAGGGGACTTGGCTTGGCTCCTTCTCTAAATGGTTAATTAGAAGCTTCCTACACAGCTTAGGGGCAGAGTCTGTACACTTTGTAGCATTCTTTTACTATCTCCCTCCAATTGCTGATGCTATTTGCATGCAGTAGCATGGTGGATTGGTCCCTGTAACTGTGACAGAAAGCAACATGGGAGACAGGCAAGAAACTTAGGGTTAGCACAGTTAGGCCACTTCCTAGCTTTTTAGGAAGGACTCTGAACTCTCTGGAACCTTCATTTCTCATCTGAACACACCAGACTGAGTAGCTTAGTCCCAGGACACCTGTACTCAGTCAAGCAGTCTGAAGAGGGGAGTAAGGGCACAGCAGTGTAACTGCTGGTAATCTAGTGACATCTAGTGCGTCAGTTCAGTTCATTCACTCAGTTGTGTCCAACTCTGCGACCCCATGGACTGCAGCGCGCTGGGCCTCCCTGTCATCACCAACTCCCAGAGTTTACTCAAACCCATGTCTATCACATCGGTGATGCCATCCAACCATCTCATCCTCTGTCGTCCCCTTCTCCTCCTGCCCTCAATGTTTCCCAGCAGCAGTGTCTTTTCAAATGAGTCAGTTCTTGGCATCAGGTGGCCAAAGTACTGGAGTTTCAGCTTCAGCATCTGGTGGTTACCCTGATTTTTAAACCTTAAATTTTAATTCCTAATTTGGTTTCACTGAATTTCAAGACTGTTTGTGCTATATGATGAACACCTTTTGTTGGGTTCTTTTATTTTTACTGCATTTTTATATCTATTAGACTCTGCCTCTTGGCAACAAGCTTTCAGTGGTAATGAATCTATCAGACTTTTTCCAGAATTCTGTGCCTTGTGAGTTAGTGTTTTATCATCCCTAAAGGATCGGCAGCATATCAAAGCTTCTTCTTAATTGAAACCAAAGAGACTTCCAGATTCAGTAACTTCTTTGTTTTGTGTCTTTTCTTAGAACTCTATGAAAAAGAATGCAATGGAGAAACAGTGGTCTACTGGCAAGTGAAATACCCTTTTCCCATGTCTAACAGAGATGTATCCTTTCCAAAGTTGCACTGTTACTCAGCTTTCTAAAGTGGTTCTGCGCCCTGTGACCATCACCCAATGGCAGCGTGTCCAGCAGGTGTGGACAACGTTATCTTTGAGTCTTGCAGAAGTATCTGCTAAAGCTCTTCCTTCTTGTGTGGCTTTCAGAGACCTCAGAGTGTGGCTTCTGGGCCTGACAACATGGAGCATCTTTAACCAGGGTCACAGGAAGGCAGCTCATACTTTCCTGAACCTTTTCTGGGAAGCCCTTGTGCCACAGAATTGGGCATCTGAGAACAACTTGTCACAAAGAGTATTCAATACACTCCCTCAGTCTATAGAGGAGAAAGCTAAGACCCAGAGAAGTCAGGAGACAGAAGCTGACTTATGTAGCAGCTGACTGGGGGCTGAACTCAGGCCCCACATTTCCAGCCCTCTCCACCTCTCTCCTTCCCGATTATTGGCTCTGGACACTGTGTGTTATGTTTTGCCCCTTCAGTCTCCTTGATTATGATATGAAGCAGTTGAATAGATGTGGGGAGTTTTAGCTGACACTCTGGGGTTCTGTGAAGCCCCCTTAGGGCCAGGCTAGGAGGGTTTGATGAACATTTGCTGGCTAGACAGATTGGGTGGAATAGGGGTGGGGGTAGGTGTGATTTTGACCTCACTCTTCTTCAGTCATAGGAGCTGATTGTCTTACACACTGAATTTCCATAAAGATCCTTTAAATAAAAGATCTTGGAGATTAAAAAGAAAAATGCTTGGAAACCATTGAACTGGATAACTGCTGGAGTCTTTTCCAGCTGTAACATTCTGTAAGCCTGTATACTCCTGAATAATTGTGCTCTAGAAAGAGAAGGGGCATGGGAGTGTGTGTGGGTATTGTTCCTGGGTGATTGCTGTATCTTGGCTCGGCCCATCACAGACTCCATAAAGGGTTATTGCTTGGCACAAACCACAGACTGCTAGGTAGTTTGCATATAGGTGGTATGTATTTCAGCCAATTGTGGTTATGTAATCTCTGAGATTTTACATGGTTTTCTCTCATCCTGCCAAAACTGTACAGGCTAGGAGCCATCGTCCCCCTTAGGGAAGAAAACTGAGGCAGAGGGACGTTCAGAACCCTGCTCACCTTCTCACCAGGGTCTCACCGTTATGGGCAGCAGATGCAGGCTGGATCCAGGTCCAGCTGTGTGCAGAGATGGTGATCTGGACCAGGGCAAACCCACCCCTCTGACCTCACAGGGCTCTGCTGGGGGGCGTTCTTGGGAGCAGCGCTTGGGGCTCCTTGCAGTTCTGTTGCGCTGTCTTTCCAATGCCACACAATCCCATGATGAGTATCTCAGTCTTTGTATCTATAGGGCTGTTCAGGTTTTGAGAACAGAGAACAGTGTAGAAGAAAAGAACATTAGTTTTGGAGGGGAGGCTCCCAGGGTGAGTGTGTGCTCACTCCCGGTTTGCTGTGTGACTTGGAAAAGGCCCTTCACTTCTCTGGGCTTTAGTGAACGGGTGGTTCTCCAGTCGTAACCTGGGTGCCACACTGGACCTGCCAACTGCTGAAAGAACCCTGTGAAATTGCAGTTAATATATCAAGTTGTTTCTGCAGTGAGTGTCAGGGGATATCATGTGAACTGAGCAAGTTGTGGGACAGTATTTGCTGAGGAAAAAACAGAATGCTTGGGAGGGAGAAATGCAGAGCTAAGGCAGCCTCATCCCTTCCTGGAAACATGTGAGCACTTTACTCTTCAGGGAGTAGCGTGTGGGGGCGACAGATGTCCCGCAGCGTGCCTGGGGAGGGCCAGACCACCGTGGCTGCTGCAGAGACTTTGAGTGGCCTGCAGCTGTGGCCGTGGCTGCTGCAGTAAGTAAAGCTGTATTGTACTTTTACTGGCTTTTTGGATTATTTTTAAGCTTTAATTCCTTCTACTATGAAGCCTACATTTCCATCATTGGAAAGTCTGATGAACGTATTAAAGAGCTGAGCCCTCTGTGGCTATGAAAGTCTCACCAGGTTTTGGAGCCTCATCTGGGTTCAAATACAGACTCTGTTACCTCAGCTGGGCAGTGGGATCTTCTGCAACTTTATTTACTGCTCTGAGTCTCAATTTCGTCATTTATAAGATGGGAATATTTATACTGGATTCACAGTGACGTTCTCAGTTTCAAAGCTGATGCTAAACATAAAGCCCATGATAAGGGCTCAGTAAGTGGTGACTCCTGTTGTTTCTTAAAATCAAATTACCTTCCCTGTAATTGTGCCATAGACATAGTGGCTGGTCTGGGAGTGTTTACTGAGATGAAATGGCTTTGTGATGCTTGGTGAGCCAGATCCAGTGAAGCCATCTGCCTACTCATTATTTGGTTATTCATGCATCTTCCTATGATTGCCAGGTATAAGCACCCTTGCTGACCGTCCTCTGTGCCCAGAGGTCAATGATTAGGGCCTTTGGGGGAGGACAGAGAGCAATGACCCCATTGTCTAGTGAGTGAGTTCTGCTTCAGTCTCTCTCCCATGCTCCCACCAAGCTTATCTGCCGGGCAGTGTTACCCTTTTTTCCTGTAGAGGGAAACCAACAGCAGAAAAGCTGAGTAGCACACCCAGGATGACACAGCTGATAAGTGACCAGTCGTCTGAGATCTCATTGCCTTCTTGGAGAAAGGAGGAGTGGGTTCCCCGCATAATGAAAGTGGCAGGGAACCAATCTCCAGTGGGTAATGCATCCTCTCAAATGACAACACCAGGTGGGAGGAGCCAGACTTTTCTAAGGTGGGTAGGCAGACGGGGCAGGACCTGAGACAACAGCAAGGGAGCAGTCACTGAGTGGAGGGGTGGAATCACGTGCCTTTGTTTCTGTTGTGGGCTTCCCTTCTGGTTAGCTGAGATGCAGGCCTTTCTGTTGAGCCTTGACTGGCGGTGTAGTATGTTTACATGCGGCAGCGGCAAGAGCTGGACTTGGAGGGACGGAAGGTCCATGTGATACTGGCCCAGAGCACCTCTGAGCCGCAGTTTCCAGAGAAGTCGAGTGTGATCCGGGTGAAGCAGTACAAGCAGAGGTTGGCGATCCAGAGTGATGGCAAGAAGGGGAGCAAAGGTAAAAAGGGGGCATGGGTTGGGGTGCCTGCCAGGGCCCCCCCTGTGAAGACTGCACTGACTGCAGGCACGGAAAATGCAGGATGCTTATTCCCTGAGGTCAGAGACTGGCCACGGGTCCAAAAGAAACAAGAGCGAACCAGTTCACCCCCTGAAGCTTGGGTAGACTAACATGTGGATCAGTTCATTCTTTACTGACTCTTGCATAGTCTAGGTGAAGTTAGGACACTCAAGGGAATCAGAAAGTTCGAAACTCACTTCAGAAAGGTCCTGGACATGCAGAAGCTGGACAGGGGTGGGCAGGGGGGCTGGTGGGACCACCTCTGCGAGGCAGCTCCTCTTCAGCAAAAACTCAGGGACTTGGAACCTCTCTGCCTTGAGTTCCAGCCTCAGAAGAGACGCTGGGTGCAGGAGTTCCATGCGACACCTGCTGGCCTGGAGTGGGTGTGGGCTCAAGGCTGAGGCGAAATCTAAACTTAGTTGTGATGTGTGTTAAGATGTGCCACTTTGGGCAAGTCATCCCACTTTTCTGAATCCTCACTTCATCATTTATAAATGGGGGTTTAATCTTATCAACTTCTTAGGATTAATATAATTAATGAGAGCCATGATTAAATGAGAAACTGTGTCTAAGTGTATCGCTTGCCAGGTGATTAATAAATAGCCACAGAAGGTGCCTTGGCTGTTTTCCACAATGTTTCTATGTAAGTCTCCTGCAAGGCAAGGCAGAGGGGACAGTCTCCTGGAGTCCTGGGTAACCCGCTTCCTTTCTGGGATGGACATGAAAGTGGAAAGTTTGCAAGGTTTGTACTGTATCTTCCTAACAGGTTCCCTCCTGAATTGTTCTTTCTCTTTCTCTCTAGTTTTCATGTATTACTTCGATAATCCAGGTGGCCAGATTCCATCCTGGGTCGTTAACTGGGCTGCCAAGGTGAGACCCCAGGAAGCGGGAGGGGAGGTGTGTTTGACAGCTGCTCACTTAGCCTGTGGGGCTGTCAGCTTGAAGACATGTGCTGTCTCAGGCTCATGATGCTCTTTTATGAAACTGCTTGGTTGATGGAGTATGTTAGGCCTGTGGTGGCCAATACCCAGGATAGAGGCTGGGACAAAAGACAAACTTTAGAAGGAATGCCAGCCCCACCCTGCTTTGCACCAAGACCCCTCCAGGATCACTCTCTGGAACCTCCCAAACAGTAGCCTGTTCCCTGTAGGAACAAGGGTACCTGTGGACCCTGTATCTGCTCATGGAGGAGTTAGGCTGACCTAGCTTGGGAGACAACTAACCATATTCAAGCCTGGAGAAGTCTCCAGGTTCTTTGTGGTTATATTGTTTTCCTGTAAGGAGAGGGAACCCCAGTGGTACCAGGTCATTCGAGACTGCCTAGAACCTAGAATCATGCTGACCATTTAGCCTGCTTTGTAAGGTCCTACTTACTGGCTAGAAGCTCACCAGTTCCCTGGGAGAGTGAAAGGCTTTGAATCAAACACAAGACGGTTTGAATCTTGGCCCTGCTTCCAACTGTAATCTAGAGAAACCATCAATTTCTTCCCCCTTAAAAATGGAGACGGATAGCCCCACCCTGTAGAGAAGGAGTAAATAGAACAATGTGTGGAGAATTTCTTAAACAGCGAGCAACACTAACTAAAGGATGACATACCCACTCTTGCCCCCCAATCCTTACCATTGTCTCATTTTATAAAGCAAGTCTTTGCTCTTATTTCTTTCCCATGCCATGCCACTTCCTGTTTTATCTTTCCTTTCAAAAAATGATATCTTGTAAATATCTTAGCTTTTTATTAGCAAAAGCCAAAATATGTAACAACGTCTTACAACAGTGGCCCCTGCCTTACTGTGTCCTGCATCTTCCCTTTTGTCATCATTTGTGGCAACATTCTGTGAAAATCTGCTCTGGGTCCCTATTGTCATATTTATATTCCCAAAGCCATCTTCTTTCACCTTAGCCACACCCTGAAGAATCAGGAGTCATTGCTGTGAGGATACAGAAATGACAGTCTCCTTCTCCTTTGCAGAATGGAGTTCCTAACTTCTTGAAAGACATGGTGAAAGCCTGTCAGAACTATAGGAGAACCTAGGGGAGGAAACTGGGAGCTTTGTGTCCATGGGATGCTGTTCCTGGAAGTGCGACGGCCACCGATGCTCAGCCTGCCTTTCCCTTTTCCGTGCTCAGAGGCCTGCATGCTCTCTAGCACTTTGTCCCCAAGCGTGTTTGCCTGACATCTGCTCCCTTTCCCAGTCTCCCCACCCTGAGACCCACTGCCTTTCTCCTCTGTGGAATGTGGGTCAGATTATAGAAACCTTTGTTTGTTTATTCCTAAAAAGTAGGATCCTCAGTAGGGAACACAGTCCTTCCATTGTGCCATTCTAGGGGAATGGTGGGTGGAGGACACTAGGACTGGTTGATCCCAGTCAGCTGGCTCCTTCCCACCTGTGAGTTGTTGCAACCTGGAGGGTGATTTTCTGCTGAAGTTGCATTGCCTACAGAGCTGACTGTCATTGCTCCAAGACTGGAAGACTCACGTCCATTTGCCTTATGCTTTGCTGACTTGGATTGCCTAATTTGAGATAATCATCCACTAAGTCCCTCCCCATTCCTAGTTGGGGAGGATCATAGGCTGTTTTGTTTTCAAACTATTTTGAAAAACATTGTAGGCCTAACTGTGTAGTATGATAACAATTTTTTTCTCATCATCCATGTTTGGGTTTTTCTTTTTCCCATATGCCCCTGGGGAAGGCTGTCCATACCTCACTAGCTCTGCATTTGTCTGGACACTGAGGCATCAAGGCAACCGTAGCAGTTAACAGAAGCCAAACTACTTTGCCCATAGCATTGAGCTAAAATATCTTTATATGGAATAAATGAATTTCCCTTCTGAAATGTTTGGAGACATTGAAAGGATAAGAGTTCACAGCCAGGGAAAATTTATTAGTGGTGTGGTTGACTCTACACCTTTTTCTCAGGAATTTTATCTAAGTTATCTGCCTCTCCCACCAACCAGAAGACTTTCCTTTTCCTACTTTTCTCTTGAATTTTGGAAGGAAGGGTTTTCTGTGGACAAAGGTACAGCCTTATAATCTCAGGGAAACATTTTGATCACTTCTGTATGATGGTAACAAAACTTAATTTCAGGGCATAAAAATTCAGGATATAAAGCTGGATGTGGGAGATTTATTAAAATGGAATACCTTAGACTGTGTCTTTTCTGTCTGGAAAGGGAGGTGCATTGAATACCAAATAAATACAGAATGACTTATCCTTGTTTTGTCTGCAGTCTCCTCTCTGCCTTGTTCCCTGCGAATGAGACTGTTAGATCTCTCTGGTTTGCAAGTGATATCCAACCTAACTCATAGCCCTGAACATAAAAAGGCATTTTAGTCTCACTTACATGCAAGGCCAGGTGTAGAATGGCCTCAGGTAGGGGTTGATACAGGTGCTCAAACTGACATTAGGAATGACTCTGTCCTTCTTAAGGTTTCTTTAATGTTGGGCTGAGTTTGGTGGCAGGATTGCTGCTAACAGACAATGAAAGACCTGCGTCTTCCCCAGTTCACACCGAGTCAATAAAAGACAGCATTTCCTTCCAGTTGACTGGGAAGCATCCCCTGATTCACTTTAAACCATGTGTCAATCCCTGCCCTGGACACTGGTCATAGGGGTAGAGTTATACACATCAGGGACTGCTTCATAAATGTATCATTAAAATATCACTATCAGTAATGTAGCCAGAATTTAATTTTAGGTAAAGTAAATCTGAATGTCTTATGTAATAGAAGTCAAGGTTTTTGTTTTGTTTTTTATATGTATAAAGTCATTGAAACAGAAGCACTAGGATTATAGTCTTTGAACAAAGACTCCACATGAAATGGTGTCATACAAAGTGTATCTTTAACAGTGTTTAATAATCTGCTAAAAACACTGAAAATACTAAGCATACTTAATTTCTTGGTAAGGCGATTTTAAAAAAGTCACCAAGCTTGCTATAATTAGGAAAGGCCCTGTGGCGTTCAAGCTTGCTAAATTGGAAATGATGGTGCTAAGCAGCACTGAAAAATGAGATTGTGTGGGAAGTGAGAACCCCTGAACCAACAGGAAATGCCAGCGACCCCCAAAACACACATGGTGCCATGGAGGTTTAGCTGGATTCTTCAGGCTCTGACTGCAGGGTTCGAATGTATCATTTGGAATTTGGAAGTTGTGAGTGTATTGTCATTCATTTAACCCTCTGCATCACTTGCTTTCTCATGTCTGTCTCTCTGAATAGACAATAAGATCTTCATAGGTAGAAGCCCTTCTTTCACTTAGATTACTGACCCCTAACAGAGTGCATGGAGAAGGCAATGGCACCCCACTCCAGTACTCTTGCCTGGAAAATCCCATGGATGAAGGAGCCTGGTAGGCTGCAGTCCATGGGGTTGCTAAGAGTCGGGCACGACTGAGCGACTTCACTTTTGCCTTTCACTTTCACGCATTGGAGAAGGAAATGGCAACCCCACCAGTATTCTTGCCTGGAGAATCCCAGAGATGGAGCAGCCTGGTGGGCTGCCGTCTATGGGGTTGCACAGAGTCGGACACGACTGAAGCAACTTAGCAACAGTAGCAGCAGCAGCAACAGAGTGCATCCTAGGCACTCAAATGGTATCTAGTGAGTGACTTTAATGATTTGGAGAAGATTGACCGAATAATACACCACCCAGAAGGGAAAATCTATTCAGATAAAGACATTTGATTATGTTAAACTCTACTTTAATATTTAATAATTTAATTCAAGCCAAATTATTTCCCTAAGTCATCATTTTAGTGGTTCTAGGTGCTGTAGACCCCCTTAGTCTTTCCTTAAAAGGTCCATGTTAAGAGGTGGTTTTGCTGGCATGGCTACAGGTTATACTTTCAGGTTATGGAAATGGCTCAGTCTAGACTGAGTTCAGCTGAGATTAGTCAGGACTTTCATGATGAAAGTAGCATTATTATCAGTGCTAAATTTTCTTCCACAGGTGAATTATTCACACTGCATAGCAGTTTAAAGCTAAAGACTACCTTGGGACTGAGGAATTTCAGCAGAGGGTCACTTTCTGAAAATGTTCCTATATCACAGTGAAGGCCCTGGCCTGGCTCCCTGGCTGAGATTCCTCACCCAGAATCCCCACCTCTAATGCCTGCCCTTCAAAACTCCTTCCCAGCTGAGTTTGAAAGAAATGCCCAAAAGAGCCCTTTCAGTTCTCATGTTTCTGGGGGCACCACCCAGTCGGCTCAGAGAATTCTCTTTAAATGCTTTGAGATCTGTATTCACTTCACGTATTTTTCAATGGTTCGGCATCCATCTGGCAAGGGGACAGGCATGCTAGTTCCTGGGGTGAGTGAGACAGGCTTGGAGTCCACCCTCAAGGAGCTTATGATTTAGTGAAGAAGACACAGTGGAGGATGTGAAGTGAAGGATGATGAGTTGTGAGAAAGGGCAGGTAAAGCGAGTGAGAGTCTGAACCTGGGGCACCAAGCAATTCTGAGGGGTTGTGGAAACATGTTGGAGTTGGCTGGATGGAGGTTGGAGAATAAAAGTATTCCACACAGAAGGAACCATTTCCATAAAATCCCTGAAGCAGGAGAGCCAGTCATGATGCAGGACCAACCGAAAGCCAGTAGATCTGAGCAATGAGAGTGGAGGAAGGCATCTCACATGTGGCTGAAGAAGGCGGTGAGGCTGTGGGAGATCCTGAGAGACATGGCAAGGACTTTTATTTTATACCCAGAATACTAGAAAGCTTTGAAGGATTTTAGGCTCAGCAGTGACCTGATAAGACATAATCAATCCTAACAGCTGCTCATTTCCCCACGGGTCTCCACCGTCTCCAGCATCCCTGCAGCACCATCATGGAGGTGCTCTCCAAGCTGCAGGAAGCCTTGTCATCCCGAAGCCTCCTTTCTGTCCGGCTGCACACTCAGTACCCACACCCACACCTAGTGTCAAAGGTGGAACATCAGCCTATGAAGTTTAACCAGAGAAAAAGGGAAGCAGGGAACATCCATGCCCATCGCCCTGATGCTCCTGGCCCATGCTGCTGTCAACATGCCTTTCAGTGTGAGTGCATCACGCATGCTGTCAGAGCAGAGTCAGTGCAGGACCCAGAGTGCTAGAGAAAAAAGGAAGTCATGCAAAAAATAAGCAGACCAGCTTGTTAAACTTTCCCCACAGTTTAATTTTCTATACAACTCCCCAACTACAAGGGAGATTTCTTTTTTTTTCTTGAGAATATAGAAACTGGTTTAGGTTCTCAAGAGTTTAGAACCAACAAAATGGGAAGACTTCAGCAAACTTTTTATATTGCTAATCTATTTGTATTTTTCTGTGTCTACTTGGACACATATAATACTCTCCATTTCATCAGATCTATAATGGAATAGCAACAAGGCAGCATGTTATGTGAGTGTGTTTGCAAGTTCTCTACCTGCTGTGCCAGGTTCAATGCTGGGCAGTGAAGTTCATAAAGGGAATTAGCAGACTACAGAGGACATGAAATATGCATACAGTTTATGATAAAGGAGAATATGATCACCACCCTATGGAAGAAAAACATGTACTGTTCTAGGATTCTGTGGCTAACTGCTTTGAAAGACAAGACAGCAGGCCTCAAATGGAGCCTCATGCAAAGCCCCGCATCCCAATCCAGGACTTCATTACAGCCTGGCTCTCCCAGAAATGGCATCTCAAACCAGTCCACCAGGAATTGCCTGATCAGTGCTGGTTAATCTGCCTGATAGACCCCTCCCCTAAAGGAAAACAGCCTTGCCATAACAAACATGCTGTTTTCCTAATATAACCTAATTTCTGCTCCCTTCTGCCCACAAAAATCTCTTTATTTTGTACTTCTGCTTGGTGCTCCTTTTTATCTCCTGGGGGGATGCTACCCAATTGAACTGATTTTTGCTTAAACAAGTTCCTAAAAATTTTAATATTCCTCAGTTTATCTTTTAACCTTTCTGGTGTGAGAAGAGGGAACTGAAGGAGACCACCCTCCTAAGTGCCTCCAGAAGCAAAAGCAAATAGACTTGGATACCTGCTGAGCCCTTGAACTGCTTTCTTGCTGTCTCTGGAGTTGGTGAGTAAGTGACTCTCAGTTCTACTTCTGCAGCTTTTCCAAGAGATTTCAGGCTTTATTTGAGCACATCTTCTTGACTGTCCAGAAACTGGCCAGAGTGGGTCTGACTTACAGAACTGGATTGGGACTGGGATTGGGAGAATAATATCTTTTACACTCTTTGGGGATAACATTTGCCCCCATGGAGTTGTTGAATACTTACTGCCAGAAATATCTACGTAATGTTTGTCCAGTTGAATCCTCACAGGATAGTCAAAGGATTTTTTTTTTTTTTTTTAATTTGAGTAGCCCTCTGATTAGAGATTGGCCGAATGTGGAAGTTGATGTTCAGAACCTGATGGGAACTTTTTTAAGGCCTTTTCCTCTAAGCTGAAGTGAAACTATGTCGCCAGAGGGAAAGAAACATTCTGAAGCCTTTGTGGAAGAATTTCCCTATGCACTCCACAGACACATAGCTATAAATCTGAACAGAAGACATTTTGATCTTCAGCTTAGTTGAAGATCTTCTGATGTAAAGAAGGGAATTGAGAATAACATTGTTGGGTGGGTGAGATGGCCTCCATATCATTCAGATTGGCACCTGAGAAACTGAACCCACTCCAGTATTCCTGCCTGGAGAACCCATGGACAGGGGAACCTGGCAGAATATAGTCCATGGGGTCACAGAGTCAGACATGAATAAAGGGACTAAGCAGCAGCAGCAGAACTTGTAGTGCTTGTCTTACAGATCAAGCCTTTTTAACAACAGAAATGCTCTAGAAATAATTCAAAGCCCACTTATCCTTTCCACCCATCCCCAAATGTACCCTTTAATGTAAGAAATCTTGCATATATTGTAAATATTCTGGACTTAAGGAACAAAAGTCCGTGGTGCAACTTCCATTCTTTGTGCCTTTGAGATGTAGGTATTTACAGAAGCAAGGGAAGCAACAGAATTGTTATCAGAAGAAGAGATAAAAAAAGAGAAAAGGTTATTTTAAAAATAAGAACTATCAAAAATCTTAAAAGTCGCTTTTACAAATACTAGTAAAATATTATCTGATCAGGTAAACTTAATTTATTCCATCTTCCAGAAATACACTGGACCTGTTTTTTTTTTTTTTAATAAACAAATGAGTTTCATATATCTTTTACATGTCTAAAAATTTTAAAGTTAGAAGAGCTCTGCTTGTATGTTTTTGTATTTCTGTATATGGATGCTATAGATGGTGATGGTTTTGTGCCTCTGAATGGTATTTCCAAAATTACTTTTTTAAAGTTCTACTTAATCGGCTTAAAGATGAACAAGCATTATACAAATCAAGTATACTCTCAGAAACATAGACTAACCCATATGTTTTTCTAAATTCAGGCAATTGTACCTAGGTTTGATAGAAGTGAAGTAAGGTTTTATCATACCTGTTGTAAATTTTTCACTGAGAAAAATAATTTTGTATGTGTTAGGGACACTAAAATGGAGGAAATCTTGTTCAGGCTTTAATAGCAGGGAGCAGGCCTCTGACCTGGCTACCGACCTGCCTGGGCACTGCTTGGATTCCATGCCTGCCTGAAAGCACAGCAAATCAGGCAGCACTTTAGATAAGAGAGGGAGCGGGTCTTGGAATTCTTGAGCCCTGGAAGTCTGGCCAACTGCTCGGGGCCTAACAAAATCCTATGACTCACAAGCTGAAACAAAATGCATTGTAAAAAGATTAAAGTAAAATCCAGAGCTGCATTTTTGTGCCCAAAATGATACTATCAGTTTGTGGCCTGGGATGACAAGGGGGAGTCCCTGAAACTACAATCTGAAGACTCACCCGTGGAGTGGACACCATGCTCAGGACCTTTTCCCAATCTGGAGTCTAGATTACTGTTAACAAGGGACTTCCCAGCATACTGTTTAAGTCCAGATATTGGTGATATATGTGCTATTACTCTTCTCTATTGTTTCTCTTTCTCTTTCCTTTTAATGATTGTGTATTGAAATTAAATTAAACAATCCTCTATTAAATATTGAAATTGTTTATGTGTAATGAGTACTTTCTTTTGTTAACAAATCCTTTGTACCTGAAACTAAACTTTCAGCCAAACAGTATAATGATATTTTAATAAGTAAATGAGATAAGAGCTTTTGGGTGAACTCCTTAGGAATAATTATGTATTAGGAATATCTACTTAAAAATAATCTCTCAAACCTACACAGACCTAATGTATAGCAGAGAGAACTATGCTGAATTACTATTAATAACCTATAATACAAGAAAATAAATCACTTTACTGTTTCTCTGAAACTAGCACAACAATGTAAATCAATTACACTTAAATTAGAAAAAAAAATTTAAAAGTCTCTCTAGATAGTGGTAACTTGAAAAGTTGTGATAAATTAAATGATGAAAGTTTATTGCTTAGGTCATTCCAAATAAAACAAGATAATAAACATTAATTACTGAACATTGACTTCATTTTACAAAGAAACTAAAGGTATTTAGGATGATTAATAAATATGTTTGGTGTCAAATTGAGATATTTTTATAAGAAAGCACATGTTTTTAGAAAATATTATTGGTATTTATATTTGCCAATCTACAGAATGCTAATGTAAAAGTTCATAATTGCTTACTTCTTAGTTTTCACTAGAAATTAAGGTTTTTAAGAGTTGAATTTAAATATACAATTAAAGCTACTAGAAGTAGTAGGAAAAACATTTCAGTATACAGTAGCAAAGTAGGATATGTGTTTTCAATAAAGAAAGATATGACAAATGGAATTACATTTTGTTAAAGGAAAATAATTTTGTTTCAGAAAATAATTTTGTTTGATTGTTTCTTGATGGGAAAAAAAAATTGATGACAAACTAATACAGATGCAGAAAGTTATGGAAGGCTTGTGGAAAAAGAACCTTGAACAAAGAGTTTTGTGCATGGTAAAAATTGGCTGTTTAGAATTAATTTAATTGAGTATATTTATTTATTTATTTACATATGATTTCTTTTATTTATTTATTTTAAAAATTTTTTATTTTACTTTATTTTGCTTTACAATACTGTATTGGTTTTGCTCTACATTGACATGAATCCGCCACGGGTGTACATGAGTTCCCAATCCTGAACCCCTCTCCCACCTCCCACCCCATATCATCTCTCTGGATCATCCCCATGCACCAGCCCCAAGCCTCCTGTATCCTGTATCGAATAGACTGGCTATTTGTTTCTTACATGATAGTGTACATGTTTCAATGCCATTCTCTCAAATCATCCCACCCTCTCCCTCTCCCACAGAGTCTAAAAGTCCATTCTATACATCTGTCTCTTGCTGCCTCGCATACAGGGTTATCATTATCATCTTTCTAAATTCTATATATATGTGTTAGTATACTGTACTGGTGTTTTTCTTTCTGGCTTACTTCACTCTGTATCATAGGCTCCAGTTTCATCCACCTCATTAGAACTGATTCAAATGCATTCTTTTTACTGGTGTAATACTCCATTGTGTATATGTACCACAGCTTTCTTATCCATTCATCTGCTGATGGACATCTAGGTTGCTTCCATGTCCTGGCTATTATAAACAGTGCTGCAATGAACATTGGGGTACACGTGTCTCTTCCATTCTGGTTTCCTCGGTGTGTATGCCCAGCAGTGGGATAACTGGAGAATTTGCTTGGTATGTCTTGCTCTGGAATTTGTTGGCCCTTGGGTGGTGCTTGGTTTCAGTGTAGGTATGGAGGCCTTTGATGAGCGTCTATCAATTAATGTTCTCTGGCATCAGGAGTTCTCTAATGTTTTCAGGATTTGGACTTAAGCCTCCTGCTTCTGGTTTTCAGTTTTATTTTTACAGTAGTCTCTAGTCTTCTCCTTCTATGCCACACCATTGATAGAACATTTAGGTTAAAGATGAAAAGTTTCTCCACATTGAGGGACACCCAGAGAGGTTCACAGAGTTACATGGAGAAGAGAAGGGGGGCGGGGGGAGTTAGAGGTGACCCGAATGAGATGAGGTGGAATCAAAAGAAGAGAGAGTGAGCTAGCCAGTAATCACTTCCTTATGTGTGCTCCACAGTCTGGACCGCTCAAAGATGTTCACGGAGTTATACAGAGAAGAGGAGAGGGAGGAAGGAGACAGAGGCGGCCAGGAGATAAAAGAGAGGAATGAAAAGGAGAGAGACAGATCCAGCCAATAATCAGTTCCCTAAGTGTTCTCCACCATCTGGAACAGACAGAGATTCACAGAGTTGGGTAGAGAAGAGAAGGGGTAGGGAGGAGACAGAGGTGACCTGGTGGAGAAAAAGGAGTGTCCAAAGGAGGAGAGAGCAGTCAAGCAAGTAATCTCGCTCTCAAGTAAAAATGGGTACTGAAGATTGGGTTTTTGAAGGTACAAAATTGATAACAAATACCAAAAAGCAAAGATTAAAAATCTAGAGTAGAGGTTGGATTTTCAAAAATACAATATGAAAGAAAAGAAGAAAAAAGTCAAAAGAATTATTAAAAAGAAAAAATATATATGAAATTTGCTTTAAAAATAGGGTCTTTTTTTTGAAAAGTAATAGTAGGTTATAAAAATGAAAATTAAAGGCAAAATAGAGGACTTAAAATTTTTAAAAATGTTTAAAAAAAGAAAAAGAAAAGAAGAAAAAACAAAACAAAAAAATAATCAGTTCCCTAAGTGTTCTCCACCATCTGGAACAGACAGAGATTCACAGAGTTGGGTAGAGAAGAGAAGGGGTAGGGAGGAGACAGAGGTGACCTGGTGGAGAAAAAGGAGTGTCCAAAGGAGGAGAGAGCAGTCAAGCAAGTAATCTCGCTCTCAAGTAAAAATGGGTACTGAAGATTGGGTTTTTGAAGGTACAAAATTGATAACAAATACCAAAAAGCAAAGATTAAAAATCTAGAGTAGAGGTTGGATTTTCAAAATACAATATGAAAGAAAAGAAGAAAAAAGTCAAAAGAATTATTAAAAAGAAAAAATATATATGAAATTTGCTTTAAAAATAGGGTCTTTTTTTTGAAAAGTAATAGTAGGTTATAAAAATGAAAATTAAAGGCAAAATAGAGGACTTAAAATTTTTAAAAATGTTTAAAAAAAGAAAAAGAAAAGAAGAAAAAACAAAACAAAAAAGAATGATTGTAAAAATAGTAAAGATATATCTAGGACTTTCTCTGGTGTTGTGGGCAGTGTGGGGTCAGTTCATTTTCGGATAGTTCCTTGGTCCAGCTTATATTTCTAGAGATCTATAGGCCCCTTTCTATGTAGTCGGTACTAACGACAGGGTTTTAATCTATTGCACCTGTCACTTCCAAGGCAGTTCCCACTGTTTTAGCTTCTTCTGTTTGCTGGTTTATTCAGTGTCTGATTTCCACCCTGACACAAGGGGGGCGGTGGTAGACACTTTTTTTAAGCTCACTTGTTCAGTCACGCTGTGGGGAGGTAGGGACACTGCAAACAAATAACACTGGTGTGTGCTTGCAGTGTCTCACCCACACTGGGCCTGCCCCCGCTCGTGGTGCACACAGCTCAGGCTCTAGGTTGCTCCGCCAGGAACTCTCTGAGGCCGGCCCTGGGCTGCATGCACCTCCCAGGTCTAAGCTGCTCAGGCTCAGGCACTCAAGTAGTCCTCAGAGGCACAGACTCGGTTGGGCCTGCATTTTGTGTCCTTCCCAGGTCCAAGTAGCTCAGGTGTTTGGCGAGCGCGGTCGCTGCGACTTATTGCCTCTCCTGTCCCTGCTGCTCAGTTTTCTGGGTGTACAACTGGCACACCTTCTCATGCAGATGATGATTGTCCAGAACCCCAAGAAGTCTTGGTTAGCAAAGAAGCCTGTTTGCAATTTGGTAGTTAATGTCTCTCTGGGGCTGCTATTGCCCCCTTCCGGCCCTTCCGGCTCTGGGTGCCAGTCACGGGAGGGGGATGGTCTGCAGGCGGATAATTCTGTTCGTCCTTTGTTCTGTGCGTGGTCCTGGTGGTGTCTTATGTTAGAGCTTTTCACGTGGTAGCTATCCCACAGTCTGGTTTGCTAGCCCAAGTTAGTTCACTCTGGTTAGACTCAGGGCATTCGGGCCTGATTCTTAAAATAGCAATGCAGCCCCCACCTCCCTGCCCAGGCCCCACTTGCTAGTGGTGGGTGCAGGCATCTGCGCTGCTCTTCCGCTGGGGGAGTTACCGTTGGGCTCCTAATCTGTGGGCTTTAATTATTTATTTTTCCTCCAGGTTATGTTGCCCTCTGTGCTTCCAAGGCTTGCCACAGACTCGGCAGTAAGAGTATTTCCTGTGTTTGGAAACTTCTGTCTTTTTAAGACTCCCTTCCCGGGACAGAGCTCCCTCCCTACCTCTTTTGTCTCTTTTTTTGTCTTTTATATTTTTTCCTACCTGTTTTCAAAGACAATGAGCTGCTTTTCTGGGTGCCTGATGTCCTCTGCCAGCATCCAGAAGTTGTTTTGTGGAATTTACTCAGCGTTGAAATGTTCTTTTGATGAATTTGTGGGGGAGAAAGTGGTCTCCCCGTCCTATTCCTCCTCCATCTTAGGATCACCCCCCTGTGCATATCTTCTTTATGTCCGTAAGAAAAATGAAGCTTTTAAAAATACAAATATAAAATCAACTGGGAGAAAGAGAAATGAGCATGGAAGACAAACGAGTCAAGGGAAAAAATGAGAGAGCTGGGAGAGACAGAAGAGGTTAAGCTGCTGCTGCTGCTGCTGCTAAGTCACTTCAGTCGTGTCCGACTCTGTGCGACCTCAAGTATGGCAGCCCACCAGGCTCCCCGTCCCTGGGATTCTTCAAACAAGAACACTGGAGTGGGTTGCCATTTCCTTTTCCAATGCATGAAAGTGAAAAGTGAAAGTGAAATCGTCAGTCGTGTCCGACTCTTCGCGACTCCATGGACTGCAGCCCACCAGGCTCCTCTATCCATGGGGTTTTCCAGGCAAGTGTACTGGAGTGGGGTGCCATTGGAGCAACTGATGTCCTCTGCCAGCATCCAGAAGTTGTTTTGTGGAATTTACTCAGCGTTGAAATGTTCTTTTGATGAATTTGTGGGGGAGAAAGTGGTCTCCCCGTCCTATTCCTCCTCCATCTTAGGATCACCCCCCTGTGCATATCTTCTTTATGTCCGTAAGAAAAATGAAGCTTTTAAAAATACAAATATAAAATCAACTGGGAGAAAGAGAAATGAGCATGGAAGACAAACGAGTCAAGGGAAAAAATGAGAGAGCTGGGAGAGACAGAAGAGGTTAAGCTGCTGCTGCTGCTGCTGCTAAGTCACTTCAGTCGTGTCCGACTCTGTGCGACCTCAAGTATGGCAGCCCACCAGGCTCCCCGTCCCTGGGATTCTTCAAACAAGAACACTGGAGTGGGTTGCCATTTCCTTTTCCAATGCATGAAAGTGAAAAGTGAAAGTGAAATCGTCAGTCGTGTCCGACTCTTCGCGACTCCATGGACTGCAGCCCACCAGGCTCCTCTATCCATGGGGTTTTCCAGGCAAGTGTACTGGAGTGGGGTGCCATTGGAGCAGTTCAAAGAATGGCAACCTAACAAGGCCCACCGTGTGCGAGGGAGAAAGGAAAAATACAATGGGAGTCCAGTCTCCCACTTTCCTGTAACCTGGGAAATCCGGTCCACTCAGCGTCTTGACTCGAGAGGAGAGAGCTCACGTGG
>SJXQ01009400.1:41758-75796 GCA_006408695.1 Aepyceros melampus
GAGACAAGGGAAGGTGGGGGTAGGCGTGGAGGGGTAATGCTGGGACTCTTAGAAGGTACAGCGCTACCCGACCTCCCGCTCCCAGTCCCAGAAGGCCCGGCTCGCTGGCACCTGATGGGAAGAGCATTGGCCCCAGGGCACCAGGTCGGTGGCTCCCCAGGCGTAGGCAGAGCCTCATTGGCTGCTGAGCCTCGGGCCTGTGCGGAGGCAGGGCTTGCGGCGAGCATCCTGGAGGAGGCCGGGCTAGACCGGGAGACTCTGAACCTGTGCTCCAGCGTGAGCCCCTGTCTGCTGCAGGTAACTGGCACCCGCCCCGCCCCCTCGCTTCGCCCCCAGGCCCCCGGGGCAGGCTGCAGCTCCCATCCCTGCAAAGTGGAATCTTCCTCTTCCCGTCTCGGCTTCCCCATGTGGGGGCTGGCTTTTCTGCCCCCAGCGTGCCCTGTAGGAACCTCTTTAAGTTTCCCACCGCTCTTCCCGCACCCGGGTTCCTGGTTGGCGCTTGATCTGGCCTGGAGACTCACACCCTCGAAACCTTCTGGGTAGCTGGACTTTATCGCCCCTGTCCACCCGGCCTACTCCAGCAGAGAGTCCCAACTTTATTTAGTGGCCAGGATACACGCACCCTCCCCGCATAAGGGGTAAAGTGGGAGCCACCTGGCCCTGGATGACCCAAAAGGTCCAGTCCTTGGCAGTGGTCACTAATACAGGCAACTGGGAGAAACTGTCCATAGTAGGGAAGAAACACAAAACTAGGGCTGTGGGATCCAGGCCGAGACTCCTGTTCTTACTTGCCCTGTGTCTCTAGTGAACCCCAGAACCTCTGATCCCCAACGATCTTCCAGAACGAAGGTTATCATATGCCCAAATCCCTTCAGGGCTGTTGTCCACTTGGGGAGTTGACTGCTAAGAAGACGGGCCAGCAAACTGTAAAGCTTGGTGTGCTGTGAGCTGTCCTCTTGCCGTCCGGAGGAGGCGGCACCAGTGCACACCCCACATGGGCCTCTAGAGTAGTAGCAGCCTTGGCTGGACAGGAAAGCAGATTCCCAGCCTTAGTCTGTGAACACCCCTCCCTTCTGTTTAGCCCCTCCACCTCACCCCAAGGACTGGTAACCTCCTATTCCCCTTATTTTGACCTCTCCTGGGACTCCTCCCTCTTTAGACACAGGCCTGTTGCACCCAAGGATGCTTCTGTCCCAGCATGGGGCAGAGTCCTGAGTGGACCTGCATCCACCCCTGACGGTCTGCTGGCTCAGTGTCTTTCCAAGGGATGCCTTCCTGGGCAGCATTGGTTTGTGTGGGGCCAGGGATCTGACTCATCTGGTAAAGAATCCTCCAGCAATGCGGGAGACCTGGGTTCAATCCCTGGGTTGGGAAGATCCCCTGGAGAAGGGAACAGCTACCCACTCCAGTATTCTGACCTGGAGAATTCCATGGACTGTATAGTCCATGAGTTTGCAAAGAGTCAGACACGATTGAGTGACTTTCACAGGGATCTGGTTGGAGCCTTGTTTTCCTGGATGAATTCTTTCTGCATCTCCCTCCCCAGTGGCAGAAGTGAGGGGTGCTGGGTAAGGCAGGTGCAATTCATTTTGGGGGCTGGTGAGGTGAGGCTTAAGTGAGCCAGTAAAAGAGGAGGGATTGATGTCCCAGCTGGAGAGTAACTGCTTCAGTGAATCTAGGAAATTTATATACTATTTAAATTTCATCGAATAAATTTTATAGACTATTTAAATGTTGTGTTTGTATGTGTGTTAGGTTGCTTCCTTCCGTTGTGTCCAACTCTTTGCGACCCTATGGACTGTAGCCCTCCAGGCTCCTCTATCCATGGGATTCTCCCAGCAACATTACTGGAGTTGTGTCGGGGGCCAGCGTGAGGAATGCCACCCGTGACAGGGTCACATGGTAGACTCAGATAGCAGGGCAATTTGAGTCATCAGACTTCTCCCTGGTTTTTCCTGAGCATGTACCCCCCAAAATAAGAATTTCTCTGTATTTGTCTGTTTCCCCACTATTCTCTGCCAGTTTCTCAGAAAGAGTTAATTCAAAGCTTTAGCTTCCTGCATTTATGCCATCCAACCATCTTATCCTCTGTCATCCGCTTCTCCTCCTGCCTGCAATCTTTCCCAGCATCAGGGTGTTTTCAAATGAGTCAGTTGTTTGCATCATGTGGCCAAAGTATTGGAGCTTCAGCTTCAGCATCAGTCCTTCCAATGAATATTCAGGACTGACTTCCTTTAGAATGGACTGATTTGATCTCCTTGCTGTTCAAGGGACTCTCAAGAGTTTTCTCCAACACCACAGTTCAAAAGCATCAATTCTTTGGCATTCAGCTTTCTTTATATTCCAACTCTCACATCCATGACAACTGGAAAAACCATAGGTTTGACTAGACGGAACTTTGTGGCAAAATAATGTCTCCACTTTTTAATATGCTGTCTAGGTTGGTCATAAATTTCTTCCAAGGAGCAAGCATTTTTTAATTTCATGGCTTCAGTCACCATCCGCAGTGATTTGGAACCCAAGGTAATAAAATCTGTCACTCTTTCCACTGCTTCCCCATCTATTGCCATGAAGTGATGGGACCAGGTGCCATGATCTTAGTTTTCTGAATGTTGAGTTTTAAGCTAGCTTTTTCACTCTCCTCTTTCTCTTCTATCAAGAGGTTCTTTAGTTCTTCACTTCCTGCCATAAGGGTGGTATCATCTGCATATCTGAGGTTATTGATATTTCTCCCGGCAATCCTGATTCCAGCTTGTGCTTCATTCAGCCCAGTGCATCTCAGAATGTATTCTGCATACAAGTTAAATAAGCAGGGTGACAATATACAGCCTTAACATACTCCTTTCCCAACTTGGAACCAGTCTCTTGTTCCATGTCCAGTTCTAACTGTTGCTTCCTAACCTGCATACAGATTTCTCAGGATGCAGGTCAGGTGGTCTGATGTCCCATGTCTTTAAGAATTTTCCACAGTTTGTTGTGATCCACGCAGTTGAAGGTTTTGGCATAGTCAATAAAGCAGAATTAGACATTTTTCTGGAACTCTCTTGCTTTTCTGATGATCCAACAGATGTTGGCAATTTGATTTCTGGTTCCTCTTCCTTTTCTAAATCCAGCTTGAATATCTGGAAGTTCATGGTTCATGTACTGTTGAGGCCTGGCTAGGAGAATTTTGAGCATTACTTTGCTAGCATGTGAGATGAGTGAAATTGTGTGGTAGTTTGAACATTCTTTGGCATTGCCTTTCTTTGAAATTGGAATGAAAACTGACCTTTTCTGTCGGGGGCCAGCGTGAGGAATCCCACTCGTAACAGAGTCATGTGGCACACTCAGATGGCAGAGAAATTTGAGTTATCAGATTTCTCCCTGGTTTTTCATGAGCATGTACCTCAAAAATAAGAATTTGTCTGTATTTGTCTGTTTCCCCACTGTTCTCTGCCAGTTTCTCGGAAAGAGTTAATTCAAAGCTTTAGCTTCCTGCATTTGAAAGGAGTGTTTCAGCCCAACACCCTTTGATAACACTCTATCCTGCCTAAACAGGTTCCCCTGACTTTTTGCAAGCTTGTGAATTGCTCACAGCCCCCCAACTGTGAGGGGCAAAAAGGCCTTGAAGTGTTTTAAATTTACAAACGTTTTCTAAGAGCCAAAGTCCTATCAGTAATGGGATTTTCGCTGTTGCCTCAACAAATTCCTGCCAGACCTCCTTATTTGCACCTGGAAGTTTAACATGTGTGATATCATAAGTGAAATGAATCGCCAGTCCAGGTTTGATGCAGGATGCAGGATGCTTGGGACTGACGCACGTGGATAATCCAGAGAGAGGGTGGGGGTCAGGATTGGGAGTTCATGTACTCTCGTGGCTGATCATGTCGATGGGCAGCAAAACAAATACAGTATTGTAAAGCAAAACAAACTAAAAAAAATAAGAAAAAATAAAAAGATATGTAGTAGTTTTTTGATGTTAGCAACACTAGGCTTTTGAGTTAATTGCTTTCTTTTATAAATCATTGTACTCCCCCTTGCTTGCTGTGTCCTTGCTATGTGAGAATGCAACTTAGTTTACTGCCCCCCGAGAATGGTGCCAGACCTTGGAAGAAATAACACTTATCAGAAAAGAGCTGTAAATTGTTGAATTGGCCTTTTGGCCGGAAGATGATGTAAATTACCTAAGACTTGTGTATACAATTAGGTATGCAGAAAATAAGCCTGCTCTCGATAAGAGTCAGGGCTGCTGTCATTGCCAAAAAATTTGTGAAACCCATTGATCTTCATTGTATAAAAAGGACATGTGAATAATAAAGTGGGGGCCAGTTTCAGGACCAGTTTTCTCAGAGACAGTTTCTCAGAGCAGTTTTTCCAGAGCAGATCTTCTCAGACCGGTTCTGCAGACCGGCTTCTCGGACGACTCGCTCTTCTAAATTTGTTCTTTAAGGATATCTGGCTCCCACACCTCTCTCTCTCTCTCTATCTCCCTGTCCTCTTGTATTTTAACTCCAGGCTGAATTCCCATCTGGAGCAGGAGGCTCACCACGTCTACTTACTTGCCTTGGCCCTAAGTTCTGCAAGAAAAGGGACCCACGGTGAGGCCCCTTTAGAGATTCAAGCAGACACCGGTGGCCTACGTAGATGGTGCAAATCTCTTGTCTTGAGATTTTATTGGCTTTCCCCGTAAACTAAGTTATTCAGCCTCCTATTTTTCTAGTAATTTCCTACTATTCTATCCTGTCCTGAGCTATCCTGTCCTATCCTGTCCTATCCTTTCCTATCGCCTGCTCCGTCCCACCTTTGAATATCCCTGGATCCACCGGGGCTGGACCCCGGCAGAGTTGGTTGCCATGTTTTCCTCCAGGGGAATCTTCCGGACCCAGGGATCGAACACTAGTCTCTTATGTCTCCTGTGTTGGCAGGAGGGTTCTTTACCTCTAGAGCCTCCTGGGAAGCCCTTAAATGTTATAGGTGTCATTTTAGTAAAGTCTACACTGTTTTCAGAGTTGTAGGCCAAAGTAAACAGAGCCTTCTTTCCAGCTGCCAGACTCACTGCACTCCTGGGAAAGCTGAAGCAGTGCCTGAAGGGCTGAGCTGGGCTGGTTTCTGAGAGTGCCAAGCTCTGATGACCTAGGTGGTTGTGCCAGGCTTTTTATATGAACAATGCCATTCAGTGTAGCCCCATGAGGCATTTCATATGTGAGGAAACAGAGGCACAGAGGTGAAGTGAAGCAAGCCCCTTTCTCAGAGAATGGCTCTGGCTCTGAGTCCCTCTGGTTTTTACTCTACCCTTAGGTCAATTAAGGGGCTTCCCTGGTGGCTCAGATGGTAAATCGTCTGTCTGCAATGCAGGAGACCCGGGTTCAATCCCTGGGTTGGGAAGATCCCCTGGAGAAGGAAATGGCAGCCCACTCCAGTATCCTTGCCTGGAAAATCCCATGGACGGCGGAGCCTGGTAGGCTACCATCCATGGGGTTGCAAAGAGTCTGACACGACTGAGCAACTTCACTTTCACTTCACTAGGTCAATTAAACAGCCTCAGTGGATATTTTTATGTTTCCTTGGTCTATCATTTAATAACTACCTACTGAGCAGCTGCTCTGTAGCTGGCATAATTCAAGGCATCAACAACATAGCAATGAATGAAACAGGGGAAAAAAATCCCTGCCCTCATCGAGCTGACATTTTATTGGGGAGAGGCAGACAATAAACATATAAGCATATACATATACTATTTGGTATGTCAGATGGGGGGAAATAGAGCACAATATGGGGGAGAGACAGTCCTGGGGCTGAAGAAGGTGGCAATTTTAAGGTCAATTAAACAGCCTCAGTGGATATTTTTATGTTTCCTTGGTCTATCATTTAATAACTACCTACTGAGCAGCTGCTCTGTAGCTGGCATAATTCAAGGCATCAACAACATAGCAATGAATGAAACAGGGGAAAAAAATCCCTGCCCTCATCGAGCTGACATTTTATTGGGGAGAGGCAGACAATAAACATATAAGCATATACATATACTATTTGGTATGTCAGATGGGGGGAAATAGAGCACAATATGGGGGAGAGACAGTCCTGGGGCTGAAGAAGGTGGCAATTTTATAAAGGGCGGTTAGGGAAGGCCTTGGGCTTCCCTATATAGCTCAGCTGGTAAAGAATCTGCCTGCAATGCAAGAGATCGTGGTTCGATTCCTGGGCCAGGAAGATCCCCTGGAGAAGATATAGGCTACCACTCCAGTATTCCTGGGCTTCCCTAATGGCTCAGATGGTAAAGAATCTGCCTGCAATGGGGGAGACCTGGGTTCGATTCCTGGGTTGGGAAGATCCCCTGGAGGAGGGCATGGCAATACACTCTAGTATTCTTGCCTGGAGAATCCCCATGGACAGAGGAGCCTGGCAGACTACAGTCCATGGGTCCCAAGAAGTCAGACACAGCTGAGTGACTAAGCACAGCAAAGCACAGGGAAGGCCTTATTGAGAGGGTAACATTTGAGCCAAGACCCAGAAGAGGTGAAGGAGTGAGCCAGAGGCTAGATGAGACACAACAAACTTGGACCAAAATGTTCTTCAGGGCTTTTGTAGCCCTTTGGATCCATGTTTTCAGAAGGGGCACCCCGTTATGTTAGAGTCTTGGAAGATCTTAGCTTCATTCTGCCTGTTCACCCTGGTTCCTGTCCCTCTCTAGAGTACTCAGCATGCTGCGCTTCCTGGTGCCCCGGCTGTTTGCCCTGCACTGCTCCGCCACCCAGTACTTTCAGCAGCAGCCCTTCCCAGCCCCATCCCAAACCCAGACACCCACTACAACCAGCTGTTCATCAGCAACAAGTGGCAACAATGGAGTCAGCAAGAAGACTTTCCCTACAGTCAGTCCTGCCACGGGAGAGGTCATCGACCATGTGGTTGAAGGGGACTGGACTGACGTGGATCTGGCAGTGAAGGCAGCCCATGCAGCCTGCCGACTGGGGTCTCCATGGTGCCGGATGGATGCCTCGGAGTGAGGCCGGCTGCTGAACCACCTGGCTGACCTAGGGGAAAGGGATTGTGTCTACTTGGCCTCACTGGAACCCCTGGACAATGGGAAGCCTTTCCAAGAGTCTTTTATTTTATTTTATTTTTATTTTTACTTTATTTTACTTTACAATACTGTACTGGTATTGCCATACATTGACATGAATCCGTCTCGGGTGTACATGAGTTCCCAATCCTGAACAACCCCCCCCCCCACCTCCCTCCCCATATCAACTCTCTGGATCATCCCCGTGCACCAGTCCCAAGTATCCTGTATCCTATATCAAACATAGACTGACGATTCATTTCTTACATGATAGTATACATGTTTCAGTGCCATTCTCCCAAATCACCCCACCCTCTCCCTCTCCCTCAGAGTCCCAAAGTCCGTTCTATTCATCTGTGTCTCTTTTGCTGTCTCGCATACAGGGTTATCATTGCCATGTTTCTAAATTCCATATATATGTGTTAGTATACTCTATTGGTGTTTAACATGAAAAGATGCTCAACATCACTCATTATCAGAGAAATGCAACTCAAGACCACAATGAGGTACCATTTCACACCAGTTAGAATGGCTGTGATCCAAGAGTCTTATGTCTTGGGCCTGGATGAGGTCATCAAGGTGTACCGGTACTTTGCTGGCTGGGCTGACAAGTGGCACGGCAAGACCATCCCCATGGACGGTGAGCACTTCTGCTTCACCTGGCACGAGCCTGTTGGCGTGTGTGGCCAGATCATCCCATGGAACTTTCACTTGGTCATGCAGAGCTGGAGCTCACCCCGGCACTGGCCACAGGCAACACTGTGGTCATGAAGGTGGCAGAGCAGACACCTCTCTCTGCCCTGTACTTGGCCTCCCTCATCAAGGAGGCGGGCTTTCCCCCCAGGGTGGTGAACATCATCACAGGCTATGGCCCAACAGCAGGAGCAGCCATCACCCATCACATGGATGTCGACAAAGTTGTCTTCACCGGTTCCACCAAGGTGGGCCACCTGATCCAGGAGGCGGCTGGCCATTCCAGCCTCAAGAGAGTGAGCCTGGAGCTGGGCGGGAAGAGCCTGAGCATCGTGTTGGCTGATGCCGACATGGACCATGCCGTGGAGCAGTGCCACGAGGCTCTATTCTTCAACATGGGCCAGTGCTGCTGTGCGGGTTCCCAGACCTTCATCCAAGAATCCATCTATGATGAATTTCTGGAGAGAACCGTGGAGAAAGCTAGGCAGAGGAGAGTCGGGAACCCATTTGAGCTGGATACCCAACAGGGGCCCCAGGTGGACAGGGAACAGTTTGAATGAATCCTGGGCTATATCCAGCTTGGCCAGAAGGAGGGGGCAAAACTTCTCTGCAGTGGGGAGTGTTTCAGAGAATAAGGTTTCTTCATCAAGCCTACCATCTTTGGTGGCATGCAAGATGACGTAAGGATCGCTAGGGAGGAGATCTTCAGGCCCATGCAGCCACTGTTTAAGTTCAAGAAGATTGAGGAGGTGACTGACAGGGCCAACGCCACCAGTATGGCTTGGCTACTGCTGTGTTTACCCCGGATCTGGACAAAGCCATGTATTTCATGCAGGCACTCCAAACTGGAACAGGGTGGGTAAACACCTACAACATTGTCACCTGCCACACGCCATTTGGAGGGTTTAAGGAATCTGGCAATGGGAGGGAGCTGGGGGAAGATGGGCTTAAGGCCTACACAGAGGTGAAGACAGTCACCATGAAGGTTCCACAGAAGAATTCATAAGAACAGCTACCAGGGAGACCCAGCTCTAGGCCAAGGATGCCACCACAGCCACCTACCAGTGTTGCCAAACATTTGTTTAGCCATTTCCCTTTATTTGTGTCAGATGAACTCTTAGGGGCAACCGCAACAAAGAAAGCAATTAAAATGAAAGCTGCTGTAGTTAAAGCTGGGATGGGGGCTAGACTCCAAGTCCTATCCACCTGCACCCCAGCGCCCTTGGTGGGCCTGTGTTACTTCTATGAAACCTTAGGAGTCTTTGAAAGACAGATAAAAAAATCCCTGATCCAGACCATGGCTCTTAGTTCTTTCTGCTGGTTCAAGGACTTCCTGGTGAATTAATTGATGTCTTAGTGGGTAGACTCTTCCAAGGGATTGGAAGTCATCAGGAGTTTTAAACACAACCCCATAATCTTTGTCCCATTCTCCAGTGACATACCCTAAATGTCAAGGAAGCTTTACTTCTAAGTACCAGTTGCTGGCTGGTTTACTTGCTTGCATTACTTCATTTTGCTACTGATTTTCCTTAATTTGAAAGAGGGTGGACAGAAAATGCATATATAACCATTCCTTTAAAATAATCTCAGACAGCCCTAATGTCAATCAACTAATGAGTGGATAAACAAAATGTTTCCATGGAATGTCTGTTAAACTGTTCAGCCTTAAAAAGGAAGGAAGTACTGACACATGCTACAATATTGATCAACCTTGAAACCATTATTCTACGTGAAAGAAATTAGACGTATAAGACCA
The DNA here is from genome assembly GCA_006408695.1 of Aepyceros melampus. Classification (NCBI taxonomy): domain Eukaryota; kingdom Metazoa; phylum Chordata; class Mammalia; order Artiodactyla; family Bovidae; genus Aepyceros; species Aepyceros melampus. The sequence continues at coordinate 51,247 of SJXQ01009400.1, forward strand.
CATGTTGTATGATTTCATTTATAGGAAATATCCAGAATAACAAGTCCATAAGATAGAAAGTATATTAGTGGTTGCTGGGGGCCAGGAGTCGGGGTGGGGAGAGAATGGAGATAACTGTTAATGGGTATAGGATTTCTTTTGGGGAAGTTTGAAATTTCTGGAATTAGTGATGATGGTTGCACAACTTTGTGAATATACTAAAATGCATTGAATTATATACTTTAAAAGAGTGAATTCATTAGTTAAAAATTAAAACAAGCTCACACATTCTGCTTGCAAATCAATTTTGTATCAATAGTCTCTTGCTGATGAACATTTTACAGACTCTTAGGGATAGAAGGGACCTCAATAGTCAATAATCCCCTACATAATATTTCTAGTTTTGATTTTGTATTTTCTCACCTGAGTGACAAAGTGCAACTTTAAGACCTCGAGATAAAAGTGCTGGCTTCTGCCTAGAGCAAATCTATTTGAGGTCTCATTTTAAGGCTTCCACTGGCATTGTCCCTCCAACTCTCACCAAAACACACCAGCCCTCAAGCCAAACTCAACATCAAGGCCATCTTGACATGCTGGGGTTTGAGGAATTTCAGACCTGAGAGTTCAGTAGGTTTGTTGTTAGTCTCCCAACTCCATTCCCCAACTGATGGGAGTGAGTCAGTGTCAGCTAGAGCATGATACAGAAACAATGCCGATCCCCTCTCTCCTTGTCTTCCATCTTTCTAGACCTTGCTGCCCATGGCTCACCATACTTTCAGGTCCATCAGCCTTGTGAACGCACCCTCATCATCTTTAATAACCCATGTCTCACCCAGGCGTCAAGATCATTTTGTTCAGGATCTTAGCTTGGAGTTGGCCGGAAACAGCTTCCTATGGATTCAGTGTCTGATTTGTCCCCTCATCTCTGCTTCCTAGGGTCCCCTTTTTCCATTTGACTAAGGCTGGAGTGACTCTTACTGCCCCTGAAGTGCACCTTTTACCTATTTCTCTTGGAGGCTGTTGACACTTTGCACAGTAGTGACAGTTTCTTGTGAAGTAGGGACACGAGTGCTTGGGTGGCTGGTTGGTGGGGCCTCTAATTATTAATGTGCAACATCTCAATAAGTTAAAAGATCCACCCCTCACTTGCTTCTCAATACTTCTAAACCAAAGAGGAGTTTGATAGAGGGCATCCCAGTGCAGAGTGGGACCGGGAAAGGATAATCTTCTAGGTCCCTCGTGTGTGTGTGCTAAGTCACTTCAGTCATGTCTGACTCTTTGCTACGCTATGGACTGTTAGCCCCTCACGTCACCCTGAAATTCTGAGAGTGAGGAGTCACGTAGGTCAGATTCCCAATCAGCGCAGCCTCTGCAGACTCTCAGCACTCATCACCATTGCTCTGAATGCAGACAGGTGTGAGCAGGAGGTTGAACCAGGCATCACTGCCAAATGTAGACACTGCCTGCATGACTTCACTTGGTCATAAACACTGCAGTTCCAGGACTTCCACCCACCCAAAAAACATACAACAAGTGCCTTGTCGATCACTATGCCTTACGGTGCTTTTGAAGTCTTAACAATAATCCGATCAAGTAGGCAGTAGGGTTACCCCTTTTATCAGATAAGGAAAGGGAAGCTGAGAAATTTTGTATGCAACTCACTTGGAATCATTTTCCCATGTGCCTATGCTATGAGCCAGAAGGAAGTTGTGATACTGTCAATTATAAGTATATATTCAGTCTTCATCCATTTCTGGCACAGCTCCTAAAACCTTTGGAATTTACCTTTGTGACCAGAGTGATAAAGTTGTCTTTACTTCGTAATTAAAAAAATTTTTTATTGGGGTATAGTTGCTTTCCAGTGTTGTGTTAGTTTCTGCTGTACAATGAAGTGCATCAGCTGTATGTATACACGCATGCCCTTCCTCTGGACCCTCCACCCGCCATCTTCCCCTCACTGAGCTTCCTACACTAGACAGCAAATTCCCCCAGCTATCTGTTTTACAACTGGCAGTGCACGTACGTCAATTCCCATTTCCCAGTTCATCCCACCTTCCTCCGCCTGTGTCCATGGGTTCATTCTCTATGACTGCATCTCTATTCTTCCCTGCAAATAGGTTCATCTATACCATTTTTCTAGATTCCATGTATATGTGTTAATATATGATATTTTATTCTTTCTAACTTATTTCACTCTGTATGACAGACTCTAGGTCCATCCATATCTCTACAAATGACCCAGTTTCTTACCTTTTTATGATTGAATAATATTCCACTGTATATGTGTACCACATCAAGATCCATTCATCTATCGATGGACATCTAGGTTGCTTCCATGTGCTGGCTATTGTAAACAGTGCTGCTATGAACTTTGAGGTGCTTGTGTCTTTTTGAATTATGGTTTTCTCAGGGTATTCTGGAGAAGGCAATGGCATCTCACTCCAGTACTCTTGCCTGGGAAATCCCATGGATGGAGGAGCCTGGTAGGCTGCGGTCCATGGGGTCGCTAAGGGTTGGACAGGACTGAGTGACTTCACTTTCACTTTTCACTTTCATGCATTGGAGAAGGAAATGGCAACCCACTCCAGTGTTCTTGCCTGGAGAATCCCAGGGATGAGGGAGCCTGGTGGGCTGCCGTCTATGGAGTCTCACAGAGTCGGACACGACTGAAGTGACTTAGCAGCAGCAGCAGCAGCAGAGTATTCTTGCCTGGAAAATCTCATGGATAGAGGAGTCTGGCAGGCTACAGTCCATGGAGTCACAAAGAGTTGGACACGACTGAGCGACTTCACTTCACTTCAGGGTATACGCCCAGGAGTGGGACTGCTGGCATCTTTTGTTATGTTAATGAAGTGTCTCTTGGGCCATAAGCATGAGGGTTAATTGTCCAGGAGAACCAACCTTGGAATCAGAGGTCTGGAGCTTTCAGTCCCACCCCTATGACCTCTCAGGAAGGGAGAAGGGCTGGAGGTTGAATCAATTGCCAATGGCCAATGATCTACATCTTTTGTTATGTTAATGAAGTGTCTCTTGGGCCATAAGCATGAGGGCTAATTGCCAGGAGAACCAACCTTGGAATCAGAGGTCTGGAGCTTTCAGTCCCACCCCTATGACCTCTCAGGAGGGGAGAAGGGCTGGAGGTTGAATCAATTGCCAATGGCCAATGATTTAATCAATCATGTCTGTCCCAAAGCCTCCATAAAACCGCAAAGGACTGGCTTCAGGAAGTTTTGGTGAACATGTGGAGACTCCAGGGAGAGAGGGGAGCTTGGAGAGAATGTGGGAGCTCCATGCCTTGTCCATGTGCATCTTGTCTGGCTGACTTCCTGAGTTACATTCTCTTATGAATAAACTGAAGCTCTAGTAAGTAAAATGATTCCTGAAGTCCATGCTCTAGCAAATTAACTGAACCCAAGGAAAGAGGGGTTCATGGGAATCTCCAATCCAAGCTTGTCAGTCAGAAGTACAGGTGACAACCTGGACTTGGACTGGCATCTGAAGTTCGGGGTGTGTAGGGTGGGGAGACATCCAGTGGCCGACCCTTGAAAGGGATCTGTCCCCATCTCTGGGTAGATAGTGTCAGAACTGAGTTGAATTCTACTCCCTGCTGGTGTCTGAGAATTGCTTGTTGGTGTAGGCAATCCCCTTCTGAGTAACACACACGTTAGTGTTGGGTCCAGGAGATAGGGGAGGGGGAGGCACACCAAGAGTACATCTAATGAAACGCCAGTCTGTAGCGCCCACAGCCATACCGAACAATCCCAAACACCCAGCTTCTTTGCAGGAGCCACTGGGGCTGCTGCTCCATCACCCAGAGTCCAGGCCATTTAAGAACTTCAGTTTGGGTTGGTTGTATTATGGGTGTGAGACTGACCTCTGGTGGCTACTTTGTTAATTAATTTGAAGGCTACTTAATTATGGGAACACTTCATGTTGTCCTCAGGTTTCAGAGGAGAGCTCACTCTGGCACACCACACACAGCACCTTCTTGCAGACGTGCACAGTGGTTAGAGTGTTTCTTACAAGATGCTTTTAGAGTTTAATCCTCCTTGGGGCTGTTCACGCCTGCCTTCCAACTTTGCTTATGCTGTTTCTCCTTCCTCCCTCTCCCAAAGTCAGCCCATTGTCTCGGAGCCCTGCTGGGGACCCACCTGCCGGGGGACCATCCTGGAGGCACCCTCCTCCTCTGGGATGCTTTCTCTGACGATCTCAATCAAGCCATCTCTGGCCTCTTTGAACTCATAGCACCATCATACCTTTAGTCTTGCCTGTGGTCGCTGTTTGTTAGTGTGTATATAGTGAAATGGGTCTGATTTTCTGTCCCCTTATGTCTCCCATAGACCTCCAGCATGTCTGACCTCTCTCCCTGCATCCTCGCCACCAGGCACACAGCCCTCAGTAGCCCCTACAGAGTGGACAGTGCCCATCCATTCCCATGTGGGACTTTCAGGGCAGCAGCACAGGGCAGTGATGCTGACCGCCCTGAACTGATGAGGAGATGAAGGCTCCTAGAGTAGAGGGAAGCGCCCCAGACCCACAGACCACGGGAGGGTTTGACCTTGGTTCTGGGTTTTTCAACTTCAAAGCTAATGCCCGTTCTTCCTGAGGAATGAGTGGGGCACCTTCAGAAGCAAGAGACAGGTCCAGCTCTCTGAGCCAGGGCTGCGACTCTGGGGGTGTGAGCAACCGGAGATCCCTCAGCACCAAGCAGGGCCTGGGTCCCAGTTGGTCCTCTGCAGATGTGTGTGGTGGGTGGATTTACCAATGGAGATGAGAGAGGCTTCTGTTCCCCACCCCTACGCGATCCCCTAGTAGTGATACTAATGATTTTTACTCTTTCCCCTGACATCCAACCATTCCCTAATATCATGGGGGAAATCAGGATAAGGAAGTGGCAGCTACAATGAAAGGAGACACAGCACAGTCAAGGCTGAACTCAGAGGCAGCCCTGACTGTAGAAACACTCATGCCCCAGGAGAGAGGTGTTGACTTGAGGTGAGAGTGGGCAAGTGTATTCAGTTCTGAATTCATTATTCAGCTGCAGAACCACGGCACTTTCCTTTCCCTTAATTAATTAAAATATCATATAATAATGATTCTCTGATTTAATGTTCAAGAGGCTCTGGTGAAGGCTGGGGATGAGGAAATTCATTAGAGGGAGACTGTTCACTGTCAACTGATTTGCTCATTCTTATTAATTTTTTTTGCATCATGCATCTCTAGGGGAGAGGGGAAGGCAATTTTTTTTCAGACAGGATTCATTTCACCCTAAAACTTGAAGAAAAAAAAATCATTTTGACTTAAAAAAGAAAACCACCCTTTTTTGTTTAAGATGGAAAGTGAATACCTTTGGGATTGAACACTAGTTTTTTGACTTCTTCCTCAAGCCCAGTTATAATCCAGCTGACAACAGAAGACTGAGATTCAGGCCCACTTCTTATAGCATAATTCCAACCTCTTCTGATGACACTTAGGGCTTTAGCCAAAAACCCACCTGCCACTAGAGCTCCACCGCCGGTCACTAGTCCCTACGCACAAACTGCATTGCACTTCTCCACCCCTCTTCCTTTTGTGTGCTCCTGGAGTCTCCCACACTCACGTCCATCCCCTGCTCAGATGGCACCTCTTCCAGGAAGTGTTCCTTGATCTCCCCCTACTTTGATCACAAAGCAGACACCTTGTGCTATGTGGCATGATGGCAGCTTTGTCCCACTCATCCCCGCTTCAGTCTCACCTGAATGCAAGGCCCAGGTCGCACACACCTTCATACTGCCAGTGTTTGCACTCTTCTGTTCTCTGGAGAATGCTATTCTGGGTGCATGTGGGAGGTAACAGAAGGCAAGTCTAAGTGAATGAGTTAAACAGTGAAAAGTGAAAGTGTTAGTAGCTCAGCTGTGTCCAACTCTGTGCAATTCCATGGACTGTAGCCCGCTAGGCTCTTCTGTCCATAGAATTCTCCATAGTGGAGTGTGTTGCCATTCCCTTCTCCAGGGGATCTTCCCAATCCAGGGACTGAACCTGGGTTTCTCACATCGCAGGCAGATTCTTTACCATCTGAGCCTTATACGTGGGAGACACCAGTTCAGAGGCAGGGAGAAAGTTCAGTCTGGCAGTAGATGATTAGTTAGGGCTTGTGAAGAATTGCAAGCAAGATGACCAGGCAGGACTGTAACCACAGCCCAGATGTGAGAGGTAAGGAAGATTCTAATGAAAGCAGCTGATTGTGTGCAGGCAGGAAAAAAAGGGGGGGGGGGGCATGATACATAAGGAATGATAGAAAAGTATCAGTGGGGCCTGGACCCACCTACAGCAGTTTCAAGTACAGAGACCACAGACTGTTCCTAAAAACAGTTATTTTTGGAGTGCAGGGGTTAAGTGACATCATCACATGTATCAAAATAGGGTAGAAAACTCAGGCTCTGAGGGAGTCCTGTTTCTGAATGGTAACCCACAGCACGTATCTGTTTAGCCTCACAGAAGTCCTAGGCTCTCACAGTGGAAAAGTGATTAGGTAGGAACAATCAGATTAATCTACGTTTTTGGTTTTGGTGGAAACTTCACACAGTGTAACATTATTACTTTTGTACATCATTACAATGCTGAACCGAGCCTCCTGCAGCCTTGATGTTCGGCCCTGTCACCCAAGGGCTCCATCCGTCCTGCTCTCTGGGTCCACATCCAGCTGTTACTGGGCAAATTTGAGGTGATTCAACTGATTTTGCTGAATGCGCTTATCAGCAAATGCATGATGCTGTTCTCCCCAGCCACAGTTCCCTTTTCCTCTGACATAGTTTCACTAAGTGTCTTCCCAAGCCATCTCCCAATCACTCAAATCACAGAGGAATTAACCACAGACTTGGACACAGAAGTCACTGTCATGGGGGTGGGCTGGTGTGCTGTGTAGGAAGGGGATGTGAGCCGGTCCCCTAGAAGGCCCAGCCTCCAACAGACAAGCACAGCTTCCCATTTGTGATCAATTTCAGTTCTGATTTTATTCAAAGAAGGGGTTCCAATGTTTTAAAGTTTGAAAACCACTGATCTAGTTTCATTCCCTTCTTATTCACATGAGGAAACTGGGGTCCAGAAAGTGAAGGGGACTTGCTCAGGGTCACATAGCAAGATAGGGACGCATTCCCAAATGAACCTCATGTTTCTGGAGTCCTGGGACAGTCCCCTGCTGTGTTCGTTAGTGTGATGCCACCCCAACATTTCAGATGCAGAATAGCCAGGCTTAAAGGAAGAAAATGCAATTCCAAAAAGACTCCAAAATGCAATGCTCAAAGTGAGCGTCATGAGAGTGTTGGTTTAAAAGCTGAGACAGACCTTGAGGAGAATCCCTGAAACCCATGGAACTGGCAGCATCTTCCTTCCCAAGGATACAAACTGTTCTGAGAAGTAGCACCATGGAGTGGAAAGGGTGCCAAGCGAGAAAGTTCAGTCTGGCAGTAGATGATGAGTTAGGGCTTGTTAAGAATTGCAAGCAAGATGACCAGGCAGGACTGTAACCACAGCCCAGATGTGAGAGGTAAGGAAGATTCTGATGAAAGCAGCTGATTGTGTGCAGGCAGGAAAAAAAGGGGGGGGGGCATGATACATAAGGAATGATAGAAAAGTATCAGTGGGGCCTGGACCCACCTACAGCAGTTTCAAGTACAGAGACCACAGACTGTTCCTAAAAACAGTTATTTTTGGAGTGCAGGGGTTAAGTGACATCATCACATGTATCAAAATAGGGTAGAAAACTCAGGCTCTGAGGGAGTCCTGTTTCTGAATGGTAACCCACAGCACGTATCTGTTTAGCCTCACAGAAGTCCTAGGCTCTCACAGTGGAAAAGTGATTAGGTAGGAACAATCAGATTAATCTACGTTTTTGGTTTTGGTGGAAACTTCACACAGTGTAACATTATTACTTTTGTACATCATTACAATGCTGAACCGAGCCTCCTGCAGCCTTGATGTTCGGCCCTGTCACCCAAGGGCTCCATCCGTCCTGCTCTCTGGGTCCACATCCAGCTGTTACTGGGCAAATTTGAGGTGATTCAACTGATTTTGCTGAATGCGCTTATCAGCAAATGCATGATGCTGTTCTCCCCAGCCACAGTTCCCTTTTCCTCTGACATAGTTTCACTAAGTGTCTTCCCAAGCCATCTCCCAATCACTCAAATCACAGAGGAATTAACCACAGACTTGGACACAGAAGTCACTGTCATGGGGGTGGGCTGGTGTGCTGTGTAGGAAGGGGATGTGAGCCGGTCCCCTAGAAGGCCCAGCCTCCAACAGACAAGCACAGCTTCCCATTTGTGATCAATTTCAGTTCTGATTTTATTCAAAGAAGGGGTTCCAATGTTTTAAAGTTTGAAAACCACGATCTAGTTTCATTCCCTTCTTATTCACATGAGGAAACTGGGGTCCAGAAAGTGAAGGGGACTTGCTCAGGGTCACATAGCAAGATAGGGACGCATTCCCAAATGAACCTCATGTTTCTGGAGTCCTGGGACAGTCCCCTGCTGTGTTCGTTAGTGTGATGCCACCCCAACATTTCAGATGCAGAATAGCCAGGCTTAAAGGAAGAAAATGCAATTCCAAAAAGACTCCAAAATGCAATGCTCAAAGTGAGCGTCATGAGAGTGTTGGTTTAAAAGCTGAGACAGACCTTGAGGAGAATCCCTGAAACCCATGGAACTGGCAGCATCTTCCTTCCCAAGGATACAAACTGTTCTGAGAAGTAGCACCATGGAGTGGAAAGGGTGCCAGAGGACCAGGCACCCTCAGCTCCAGTCCTTCTCAGAGGCTTTCAGACCTCAGGCAAGCACTGTGCTCTCAGAGCTTGGTTTCTCCATCTGTAAAGGGGGAGGGACATTAATGCGCAAACTACCTGCCATCCCAGAGATGGGAAGTGACCTCAGACAGAGCAGTGTTTCATGAAATTTAACTATCCACATGTGAGGTCCCAATTTTGATTTTAAAGAATTCTACTTGTCACCCAGGGGATCTATTTCTTTAGCCAGATATTAAATACTCTCCGTCTTTCTTTCTTAACAAAAAAGCAAGCAAGTTTTGTTTCTGGGTGAACTCAGAACATCTCTAAGTAAAATATACTTTACTATACTCTAATCTACAGCCCAGAGAGAGCAGTTGACTCCTTTTTTTTACAATCTGATGTCCAAAAGCCAGGTCTCCACTGCCTGCTTGGTTAGAGAATGCTGGGCTTGTTAATAAGTGGATATCTTAGTCCCCAAATACCCAGCCTCTGAGCCTGGTTAAGTGTTCCATGTAGGACTAAATCTCTTTAAAATGGGAAAATAGCAGGAATAGATAAGCTATAGCCAGCTCTCCACACCCTCATGTGAAGCAATGCATTTGTTTTTTGAGGGAATATTATTTTTAAAGAATGCTAAGACTACACTTCTCATATTTTTTCTGTAGGACCATCTTACGCCAGGATGGCAGTGTTTGAAAGGACATAGGTTACATACAGTCCAAATAGCACATTCACAGCTGAAGAGACCAAGGCCCAGGGAGGGAGGGACCTATCCAGATCACACAGCAAGTTAGAGATCAGGCAGAGGACAGCAAGACCTTCCCCCTCCTCCTAAAACACACACTGTCTATCACAGAGCTCCACTAATCAACCATAGACAAATGAGGCAGAGTCACAGCTGACACACAATTCGGTCCAGCCCTGTAGAATTACATGGACTTAAATGTGACCTTCCCTTGGAGGGAGAAGCTAAAAAAGAATTCTCACAGAGCTGTTCATTTCAAAAGTATAAAAAGGCTACATGCAGTCTGTTTTCCTAAGGTTTGTTTGCCCTGCTAAAAACTACATCTGTATACGAATCTAGTTTGCATCTAATGTTTAAAAACATACAAAAGGGGTCATCTACAAACACAGTTTTTCTAACTCTTCACAAAGTGAAATGATCCATGACTTGACTTTTCCATCATCCTGTGATCAAGTTTCTAAGATCCTAGAAGAAAAGAGGGGAAAAAAAAATTAGAGAAAAGAAGCCTGCTCTGTCATACTCAACTACATGTTAGACGGAAGGTGGGGGTAATGACCCTAACTTTAAATCTCTCCCCAACCAGGAGTGGTGTTGGTGGAAGCAGAGGTGCCTATGGGGATCTCAGAATTACATATAAGACCTATGGGTGGGCATTTCAGAGAGGCAGGTTCCAGCATAATATGAGGAAGAACTTTCAATTACTGGAAAAATCCACAGATGGTTTTTTGGTGGTACAGAGCTCTGTGTCCCTGGAGTTATGCAAGCAAACCTATTCTGCAGGCTGCAGAGAAAACTCAAGAGCTGGGCAGTGGCAATGGCTTAAAATTCCATGACTCTTTGTGACTTCTTTTGAAAACTCAACTATAATAGACTATATTCATGGCCTGGTATCATTTCTATTTTTAAATATAATTACATACTTCTAAATTATACATATATTTAAAATATGAAACATATATATACACCCGTGTATATACATAAGTATACATAAAGGAAAAAAAATCCTGATCCCTGACTTTTTGATACATATATGTTTCTATTTGTTGTTGTTGTTTAGTCACTAAGTCTCATCCAACTCTGCAACCCCCATGGACTGTAACCCACCAGCCTTCTCTGTCCATGGAATTCTCCAGGCAAGCATACTGGAGTGGGTTGCCATTTCCTTCTCCAGGGGATCTTCCTGACCCAGGGATCAAACCTTCATCTCCTGCATCGGTAGGCAGATTCCTTACCACTAAGCCATATATATAACAATGCACGTATATAAAAAACTAAAAGTATCAGGAGGGCAACTGTAAGAGCCATCTCCTAACTGAATTTCTGTTTGACGATTTTACACCTTACATTTTCCTCCCTGTTTCTAGAAGCTCTAACTACTTGCTGCTGCTGCTGCTGCTGCTAAGTCGCTTCAGTCGTGTCTGACTCTGTGCGACCCCTTAACCAGCAGCCCACCAGGCTCCCCCATCCCTGGGATTCTCCAGGAATGGACTGTAACCCACCAGGCTTCTCTGTCCATGGGATTCTCCAGGCAAGAATACTGGAGTGGGCTGCCATTTCCTTCTCCAGGGCATCTTCCCGACCCAGGGCTCAAACCTGCATCTCCTGCATCGGTAGGCAGATTCCTTACCACTAAGCCACATATATAACAATACAGATATATAAAAACTAAAAGTATCAGGAGGGCAACTGTAAGAGCCAGCTCCTAACTGAATTTCTGTTTGACGATTTTACACCTTACATTTTCCTCCCTGTTTCTAGAAGCTCTAACTACTTGCTGCTGCTGCTGCTGCTGCTAAGTCGCTTCAGTCGTGTCTGACTCTGTGCGACCCCTTAACCAGCAGCCCACCAGGCTCCCCCATCCCTGGGATTCTCCAGGCAAGAACACTGGAGTGGGTTGCCAGTTCCTTCTCCAATGCATGAAAGTGAAAAGTGAAAGTGAAGTCGTCAGTCGTGTCCGACTCTTCGCAACTCCATGGACTGCAGCCCACCAGGCTCCTCCATCCATGGGATTTTCCAGGCAAGAGTACTGGAGTGGGGCGCCATTGCCTTCTCCACTAACTACTTGCAGAGCCACACATAAGGGAACAGAGCCATGAAGCTCAGACTGTCTTCTTTGTGTGTGTTTTCACCCGGGCACCATCACAGTGACCATGTCTGCCCTCTCAGCACCCTCACAGGGCAGACTTGGAGGAAATATTCCATTCAGCCTCAGAAACAGAAAAAAAAAAATCAGTGGTCTCTTTCACCTGGACACCCCTAACGTTCACAGCTCTTGACTTGGCATGCTAGTGGGAGGCCCAGCGTGATATGTGTGTAGAATACACCAGAGTCTACCTGCCAACTGTGATATGTTCTGCTCTTGGTTTGCATTCCTCTGTTTCCCTCAATTCAGTATTTTTCTTCCTATTTATTATGCATCTTATAACCATCTCAACCTCTTGTGACAGAGGTGCACAAACTCAGATGACTGGAAACACGCACGTGCCCCCATCACAGGCGGTCGTCTGGAGCTGGGAAGCGGGGCGCTCTGTACTGACTCCGCTCCACCACGGTCACCGTGCCATGCGACTGGGCCTCCCCGACTGCGTTGGCTGAATGGCACTGGTACACCCCCTCGTCTTCCTTCCTCAGAGGGTTGATCTAGAAGTTAAACAGGCAAGTTTATACAGTCATACATGACACAGCAGAATCACTTACTTAGTTCATAATGATCCTGAACACTTACAGCTTTTTGGAATAAGACCAAGTTCACCCTCTTATTTCTCTTCTTGTCTTGGCTGCTGAGACAGAGTTAAACTTCCTTCTCAGTACCCTCTGTATCCTGGCTCTCATTTTAATGTTTCCTGCATCCTGCCTTTTACTGAGAGCAACCTGGTCCTCTTATTGAAGGTGATAGGTATGGATTCTAAGGAAAATGTGTGTGCTCAGTTATTCAGTCAAGTCTGAGTCTTTGTGACCCCATGGACAAAATAACACCTTTCCCCTGCCTCTCCTTGTAACAAAGCAGGGGAGTATGTTAGATTTGAAAAAGCCATGGACCCAGTTGCATCCTGAGCCTCTGAGCTGGATGGAGAAGTTGCCAAACCTGGCAGAGATGGGGACGGAATCAGGAGGGCACTCTGGAGAGCCCAACTCACACCCCTGCAGAGCAGATCCACAGCAGTGCCCTCCTTTCTTGCCTTCTCTCATCAGAACAGCATCTCTCAACTGTGAGTCACTACAGACCTGAGAGGGTTTAGGCACCCTGTCTCATTTTGATCCCATCATGGCTGAAGGGGAGCATCATTATCCTCACATTACAGGAGACTCACCAGTAAGTTACAGACTGTTAGGGTCACCAGACATGGTCCAGTCCAAAGCCCCCTTTTTATGGCTGTGGACACTGAAGCTCAGGGAAGTAGAGTGACTAGCCCCACGTGGGCCCTTACCTCATTACTCCATCACCCTTCAAACACACGGCATTCCCTCTTCTCAGCCACACTGCTGCATGTGGCATGGGAGAGCCCTAGAGGAGGATGGGAATGTGCTGTCCACGCCCCCATACCCCCCCGACTCCCCCACCCTTGCTACTCCCTTTATCAGCTGTGAGGTCTTAGTCAAGTGTACGAGTTTTCTATGGCTGTGTTACAAATGACCACGTGCTTAACGGCTTAAGACAACACAAACTTACTATGTACACCTCTTGAAGTCAGATGTCCAAATGGGTCTCCGTGGGCTAAAGTCAGGGTATCAGCAGGGTTGCCTTCTTTCCAGATGCCCTTAGAGAAGCATTCTAGAGGCTGCCTGCAGTCCTTAGCCTGTGGCTCCTTCCTGCATCCTCAAAGCCAGCAATGGTAGCTCATGTCTTCTGACACTGCCATCTCTGGCTCTCTCCCCTGCCTCTCTTTTCTACATTTAAAAGACTCCTGTGATTATATCAGGCCCCCCTAGATAGCTCAGGATAGCTTTATTAAAGTCATTTGATTAATAACCTTAATTCCACCTGCAACCTTATTCTCCTCTTGCCATATAACACATCCACCAGTTCCAGGGATTAGGACATGGACATCTTTCCGAGGCCACATTCTGCCTACCAGTGAGATCACTTCTGCTCTCAGGCATTATACTACCTGCCCTGCTTTCCTCACAGTTACTGTAGAACCCAGGGAGAAGTGGATAAGAACATTTGAAAGGTGTAACGTGTCTCAGAAATATAAAAGGTGCTTTATAAGGGCCAGTCAATAAGGGCCAGTGAAGTGAAAGTCACTCAGTCGTGTCCAACTTTTTGCGACCCCATGGACTATACAGTCCATGGAATCCTCCAGGCCAGAATACTGGAGTGAGTAGCCTTTCCCTTCTCCAGGGGATCTTCCCAACCCAGGGATCGAACCCAGGTCTCCCACATTACAGGCAGATTCTTTACCAACTGAGCCACCAGGGAAACCCAAGAACACTGGAGTTGGTAACCTATCCCTTCTCCACCCAAGAATTAACCGGGGTCTCCTGCATTGCAAGTTGATTCTTTACTAGCTGAGCTACCAGGGAAGCCCATGAGTATCAACAAATGAGATACTCACCAAAACCCAGGCCGTGGCCTCATGGTCAGAAGGGCCCCCTCGCACCTGGACAGCTATGTTGATGTGGTCCCCAGGCAGGTCCTCCATTACCTGGGTGCCCTCAGGAGACCGTGTGACCTACAGGAGACAGAAAAACCAGGAGTGATTTAGAAAAATCATTTCTGAATAAGGACCACCCCACAGACATCCTCACTGTCTTCACCTTCCCGCTGACCTGAAGGCTGAGACCCTAGTATCTCATTCCTATTAAACATCAGTTTCTTCTTAAGCCTGAATATATGTACAGACAGCACCCCCTGCTGGACAGCAGAGATACAGACATCACCACCACCAGAATTTCAACTGAGATAAGGAAACAACATAGGCTGTACTCATCTCCAGCTCTCAAAAACTGAGCTGCAGGAAGATCTAGTTTTAGGATAGGATCGGGTCACCTTCCACCAACAAAATCTTTCTAAAACCCAGATCCAGTAGAGGAGGCTCTAACTTCAACTCAGCTGACCTAGGCTAGATAAACAGCAGAACTTCCTGGACAGCTGAGTGGCAAAGGGAGCAAACAGCCACACCCCTTCTCTGGGGTAAAAGCTTTAAATCATAAATCTGGAGGCAGAGGAATGAAACATTTTTTGTAATCCTCCAATTCACATAAGAGATAAACACACACACACACACACACACTTAAAAACATTTATACCTTCCCCCAGACACACACACACACACACACACACACACGTAGAGAAGTTCTTTGATATAAATACCTTCCTCCACGTGACAACTGGGGTAGGCACAGCCCTCACCTCACAGGACAGGTACACCTGTGCCCCGGTGACATTGTGAACACTCTGGGGTGGGGTGATGACCACAGGAGCTGGCAGAAAAAGACAAGGGAAGACAACTTTGACCCTGGCCAAGCCCTTCACCTCTAAGATCCCCTGCTGCATATAGCATGTTGGGGCAGGTGAGGCCTCCCCACACGGAAAGGACACACTCAGAGGCAAGGAATCCTAGAAGGGAGCTCTCCTTAGACCTGAAAGGCTGCCTTCATCTCCTCCTTCGTTGCCTCTGTTCTACCAACAGGAAAACAGGGATCCAGAGAGGAAAGACTTCTGTCTGTGGTCTCATCACACTCCCTCCCAGGACCCCTCCCAGGATCCCTCCCAGCTGCCATCTGCTTACAGCTCAACTACACGACAGGGTGGCAGGCTCTGGGAGGGGCTGGTGTCTTCTAACACAGGCATGGCTGAGTCTTCTAACAGATGGGCTTTCTCCTTCCGCATCGAGGGCATTCAAAGAATAATGCCACAAAGCACAGCTGCCCTCACCCCCTGCTGAGACCCCCTGCGGTTCAAGATGCTCATTTGCATATCACAGGCTCCACCAACCTCCCCATCCCCATCCTCAAGGGCAAAACTGCAGGCATGGATGCTGAGCCTCTGCTGCTGCCAGAGAAAAGGAAATCAGGGAATTGGGCAACGTGGTGCTAGGCTGCCAGGACTTTATAGAAAAGACGGAGGGCGTGGGCTTGCCAGGTGAGATGGGAAAGCACATGGCATTTGAGTTAGACATTCTTTTTTAAATGCTTATTTTATCATTTATTTGAGTCCTAGTTGTGGCACTGGATATTTAGTCGCGGCATGTGGGATCAGTTCCCTGAACAGGGATCAAACCCCCAGCGCCCTGCATTGGGAAAGTCACTGGAACACCAGCGAAGTCCTGAGTTAGATGTTCTTAGCTGATACTCCGCACTCGTTTGTCCTTCTCCCTGTGGCCAGCCCCTACTCTGCTTACACTGTGCCTAAAAGAAGTAAGCCCAGCTGCCTTGGCCTTCAGGCCCTCCATCTGGCCCTCAGCATGCTAGCCCACCCTGCCCTGCCTGTCGTCTATTTGGGATGCACCGCAGCTGCCCATCCTGAGGGCCTGGGGTGTGTCCTAGTGCAGTACCAGGGATCTGCCCACTTGACCTGCTGAATCTCAGCCTGCCTCACAGTGCAGGTGCTTCATCTGGTCTCCCCAGCCTACCCTCGCAGCTGAGGCCAGTGTGGTCCTGGGGAGGTGCAATGTGGAGGCCAGGCCAAGAGAACGCTCTCTGCTCAGGTTCGCTGTCTGTAAGATGGGGATGCGTGTGTGTTAAGTCGCTTCACTTGTGCCCGACTCTGCAATACTATGGACTGTAGCCTGCCAGGCTTCTCTGTCCATGGGATTCTCCAGGGAAGAACACTGGAGTGGGTTCCCATGCTCTCCTCCAGGGGATCTTTCTGAGATGAGGATAATAGCCCCTGAGCTGATTTTAGTACATGTTGAGTGTGAAAGGGAAGGTTTAAGGTAGCACAGTGTGCAAGTGTGGGGCAGGGTAGGCCTATCAAACAGATGACTCCGCAAAGAAACACATGACCAATAAAAGAGTAAACACATTCATCCCTGGGCATCAAATTGCAGAGTCCACGACTCTTGACACTTTGCCTGGTGACTGATGGACATGCCCTCTGCCCTCCACAGGCCAGCCTTGGAGAAGGAAAGGGCCTTTGCCAGCCGAGGTGAGGCTGCAGTGAAAAAGGAGAACAAAGGGAGAGAGACAGAAAGCTGGATGAAGAGCATGGAGGGAAGGAATGAAAGGGTGCAGAAACGGGACAGCTCTGGACCCTCTAGACAGACTAGGAAGCAGACCCTGTCAAACTGATGCCAAAAGGTCTCTGGGACATTGTCCTAGAGCTTCTTACTTCACACCGGAGAGGCCCAGCTCCCCAAAGCATGTGCCTGACGGTCTGTGATGGACTCACCTAGCCTCCACTTGCATGCCCCCAGTGATGGAAAGCTCACTACTTATAAAGCCAGGCCCTTCCATCCTTGACTCTTTATAGTAAGGAAGGTTGTCCTCACCTGGAGTTAAAACCTGCGTCCTGTAACTCCCACCTATTGATCCCAGGGCTGCCAGGAGCCCTATAGAGCCCTGGTTACCTCAAGTGGCCTCCAGTAAGTTGAAACAAACCCTGCTCTCCTCACCCCAGGCTGTTTTCTTCCCCCTCAGGCTGATCAGCTCACTCCTTCAGCTGTGACCAACTGAATGCCCTCTGAGCACCACACCTCTACCCACAACCCCGAGTGTAGCCAGTCCCCCGAATAAACCAAGGTTCCAGGCTTCTAACATCACCCGACACGCCCCAGCCCCCTGCCAACCACCACAAAGAACCACAGCACCCCTGCTTTATGGCTGAACCCCATCTGCAATGGACAAGAAAGACAGCCTAATTTATTCACATCCTCCTGCCAGCATCGCCTCCCCCGGAGCCCAAACCAGTCCTCAAATGGCTCGCTGTGGGAACAATCAGAACTGCATCTTATTCTAAAGCCCTCAATAGATTCCAAAGGGACACTCAATCAACATGTTTTACTTCCGTTCATGTAGAGCCATAAATTTTAAATGAGATTTCATCAGTCCCTTTCAAGCCTAAATGAATAAGCCAGTAAATCACATTTCATCTCTTTCTCTCTCTCCTTGCATTTCCCTCTTTTTCCATAACTACAGTTAAAGACCGTCTTGGAAATACTGCCTTTGCCACTAGTTTCAAGCCAGAAAATAGCATTTCTTTTCCAAAAGAGCCCACTGCTTTTGGCAACAAAGTGACATTCAAGCTTTGATTTATTTTTAAATGTATACACAGTACACTCATTCTTTCTACTGTACAGTTCTAAGTTTTGACAAATGCATACACCGTGTAACCACTACCATAACTCAAGATATAGCAGTGTTCAGTTATTTCAAAAAATTTCCTCCTGTAGCTTAATCTAGTTTTAATTTAAACATATCTGATTTTAAATTTACAGATTTTTTTTATCCATAATAACTCTTTAAAATCAGCCATCATTATCATGATAGTGTGTGTGTGTGTGTGTGTGTGTGTGTGTGTATGCTCAGTCGTGGCCAGCTCTTTGTGACCCCGTGACTGTAGCCCACCAGGCTCCTCTGTCCATGGGATCTTCCTGGCAAGAATACTGAAGTGGGTTCCATTTCCTGCTCCAGGGTATATTCACAACCCAGGGATCGAGCCTGTGTCTCCTGCACTGCAGGCGAATTCTTTACCACTGAGCCACCTGGGAATCCCATCATGATAGTAATAATGCCACCCTTCTGCTTACAGGGTTAAGCCATTTCATCCTTCCAGCAATCTCCCCAGTTGCCATCTGAGGGAGCTAGCCAGGGTTACCTAGCCTTGCACAGCAGGGTGAGACTATGAGCCCAGGGGGCTCAGTCCCATAACAACCTGCCTTTTCCTGAGATGACACTTCCATGTCCAACACCCTCTCATCTTCACACCAGTCATGGGAAGTAGGTGCTTTTAGCCTCACTTAACAGATAAGAGGAGAAGGCAATGGCATCCCACTCCAGTACTCTTGCCTGGAAAATCCCATGGACGGAGGAGCCTGGTAGGCTGCAGTCCATGGGGTCGCTAAGAGTCGGACACGACTGAGTGACTTCACTTTCGCTTTTCAGTTTCACGCATTGGAGATGGAAATGGCAACCCACTCCAGTATTCTTGCCTGGAGAATCCCAGGGATGGGGGAACCTGGTGGGCTGCCATCTATGGGGTCGCACAGAGTCGGACACGACTGAAGTGACTTAGCAACAACAGCAACAGATAAGAAATCCAAAGCTCAGAAAGGTGAAGCACCTGGGGGAGCAAGGATGCAAACCTAGGCACTCTGATTCCATTAATTCCACATGAATTTTAAGGGTGAAACATATGTTAGCTGTATGGACTCCATCCCAGAATAAGAATGAGTTCCTAAGGTACTGTGTTGGGGGCCCCCAAGACAAGTCCCAGGATCAATGACTTGCTACAAGGACTCATGGGACTTGGCACGGTTTATTCACAGTGGGATTTATTACAACAAAGGAGACAAAGCAAAGCGGCAAAGGGAAAAGAGATTCATGGCGCAAAGCCTCAGGAAACCAGGAGCACGCTTTCAGAAGCCTCTCCCAGTGGGGTCATGGCCTCTACCAAGAAAGCTCCCTAGACACTCAGTGCCAGGGTTTTTACTGGGAGCCAGTCCCCTAGGCACCCTCTGCCTACTGCACACCAAAACTCCAGACTCCCCAGAGGAAAGCAGGTGTGCAGCATAAGCCATGCTGATTGTACAGTTCACACGCAGTGAGTGACTCTTCTCAATTATGGAGATGGTGGGACGCCTCCGCACATCCAAATTCTCAGTGGGCCTTTCCAAGGACAACAATCTCAGGCCCGCCACATTTACTCTTCTGCACAGAAATGAAACCCTCCCAACATCACCCCAGGGAGCAGCTCTTGTGAAGATACCATTAAATGGGTGGTGTGTCCATAATCCTGGCAGGATGCTCCCAGTCTTACTGCTCCCAAGGGCTCACTGAACTGTGGCACTGAGGCCCTGCAACTTGTGACTACCCTGGGAACTCAGGCTCAGTCCTGTCTCGCCCACACTCCAGTTTCTTCTTCTTTAAAATGGGCACAGGAGTCCATTCTCCCCTTGCTGCCCTCCGCATGGGCTCCTGTGAGGACAATCTCAAGAATTCCAGCTTGCACGGAGGGACCTGCAGACTCCACAGGGTGTGCTACCCCAAGGGTAGTCTCTGAAAATGCTGAGACTTTCTATTGTCTTCTGGGGAGTAGGCTATCGCTGGGCCCTTCCCCGGAGGCTCCCAAGGCCGTGGCCCACAGCCCTCTCTCTAGAAAGCCCAGGGTATGTCCTCTTACCTCACTGCCGTCTGAGCTGCCACCCTCCTGGAAGAGCCAGGGCTCTCCTCTCTACCAGCCTTTGGCAAGAGTCACGTGGCTTTCAGGAGAGAGGATGGTGCCTGGTCAGCCCCGCCTGGGAATCTGCTGGTTTTGTCTCCCTAGCTCTTTCTTGCTAAACACTTGTTTCCTTCTGCTCATGTCAGCTACAGCCCTGGAAATGCTGGGATGGCACAAGCCCACCCATCAGGGAACAGGACAGTCACCCAGGTGTGCACCCTCCGAGGCAGCACCGAGGTTGGCCAAACAGTACTGTGCGTGCGTGCTCAGTCGCCTGAGTCTGTCCAAGTCTTTGCGACTCTGTGAACTGCAGCCCACCAGGCTCCTCTGTCCATGGGATTCTCCAGGCAAGAATACTGGAGTAGGTTGCCATGCCCTCCTCCAGGGGATCTTCCCAAACTGGGGCCCGAACTTGGATCTGCCTGCGTTTCCTGCATTGTAGGTGGATTCTTTACCCACTGAGCCACCTGAGAAGCTCAAACACTACCAAGGGAAACCCAAAATGCCAGGGGTCTGGCCGCCAACCACTGGGCAAGTTGCTGATAATTTTATCCTTATCTGCAAATGAGGATAATGACCATAGCCCCACATCCTCCGGGGTGAGGGGAAAGAATGGATGTGACTGTGTTATTAACCTTGCGGATCTATAGAAACGAAAGGGATCGATATTATTACTATAGTGTGTGGGGAGCTGTGCCCCCACCCCATGGACTGAGTATGTCCTTGATGGCTAGAGTAAAAGATCTTCCCTAATGCCTCCAAGATTTGTCTAAAGTTAATGGTGCTTGGGAAAGAAAGAATATCAAAAGTCATCTCCCAGGAACCCATCTGCTCACATGGAAAAGCACACAACCAAAGGGCTTAATAATCAGCGCACTGAACAGCGCTGATAATTTATGCTAATAGTCGCATTACATGTGGAACCAGAAACAGCTTAATCCGGCTCCCTGCGGTGTGCGCCGCAAGCCCCCTCCCTCAGTATGAAAGGCTTTTGAGCACGAGGCCCCCCTTCTTTGTCCCTCTCACAAAGTGGCATTCGCTGTGTCTCCTGGTTACCTGGTAACACGGGCCTTGCACAGACAGATTTCTAAGTGGAGCTGGAATTTTAACCAAGGCGAATTTTCTAAGATTTAGGATCTCAATAGCTCACTGATGCTTCAGGGGCTTGGTTGGCATGGTACCCAGTTCCTATCTAATGCAGCACTCAAAACATGACCTCAACCTGCTGTCTGCAGGACCCCAACCTCCTCCCAGTGCTAGCAAACGATCAGGGTACATGGAACAAAGCAGCTTTTAAAGTAATATAACAAAACACCAACGACACCACCACCTCACTGTTCAGAAATAGAACCAATACCTCAGTACAGAATGAAGGTTCACCCCGCAGCATGGCACGCCAGTCCCGCAACGAGCCTGCCCCGGACGACTCTGGGTCTCATCTCCTCCGCCAACCAGCCCACTGGGTATTGCCCATGGGTTCACTGTTCACACTTGCCCCAGGAGCTCCTACCTCCTTGCCTTGGTTTATGCGGTGCCTCTCTGCCCCGCTTCTCAGCCCAGGAATTTTCTACCCATCTTTCAAGCACCACTCAGCTGCTTCCCCTTGTGTGAAGCTATCCCTGTTCCTCTGAGGAGCCATCATCAGGTGCTGAAACAGAGGCACCAGCAGTGAGCCTTGGAGGGAAAAAGGAAAGTGGATTCAGACTGAGAAACTAAAGATTCAAAGGTAGCCAGTTTGCAGCACCTTCCTCATCAAGTTGCCAGCAGGTTATAGATACATGACTCCATCTGAAGAGTCAGGAGCTGGAGCCCCACTTCGGCCGGCAACCAGTCATGTGACTCCAGGAAACTCTTTTCTACCGGCCTTAGTTTGTCCTTCTATTAAGTGGGAGTGAGACCTGGCCAGGGAAGTTGTAAAAAATCAAGAAAGAAGATGGAATGCAAAAGCGATTTCGAATAGCCAAAAATTATTTTTATGTTGGAGCCCAGTGAGTCTTCGATACATGTGTGTTGATCACAGGATTACTCTGATAATTCGAATTTTGGGGCATTTCAAAGCATATGAGGAAAGGTCAGAATTTAAGCCTGAAATCACACCAGAGGTATTTGGGTACGAACACATCCCACATTGCAAAACCTAATATTTACGGAGGCTTCATTCCCTTAAAGTCAGGTGCTGGCTTATTGAAGGCACAGGAGAGGACAGGGGAGGGGTGACTTTATTGCCAATACTGAAGCAGAACAGCTGCTGCTCTGACTCGATCTGTTTCCCATCAAGCAGTGAGGTCCCCAGGGACATTGTTAAAAAGTGCTCCCAATGTGTTGCTGAATAAAGGCTGGCTTGAGGGCAGCACAGAATGAGCTGCCATTTTCCCTAGCTGAAAAGATCCCTGGTCCACACCTTCCTGCTTCACGAGGGCCCAAGAGCAGGGGCCGCACAAACACTTCAGGACAGAACGCAATGGGATGATAGTGCTGGGGTCTGGGTAGTGGCCAATGACACAGCCGCTGGTAGGGAAGGAAAGCTAAATTGTGGGGAGGCCTGACGCCTGTCACTCCTGGGATCATTAAAAGCAGCTTCTGAATTACTTGTGTTTGGCTCCATAAACATCTTTACTCCCGGGGCCTGTGCCTGTGGTGGGCTCAGAGCCCACAGATCAGAGTGAAGGGGCTGTCACATTTACTTGTCATTTGGTAATTTTCAATGAATTAGGGGTACGGGACCTCCATCTGCCCACACTCTGGTAACCATGGCAACCGCCACCTGCCTGACTTAATACTCTCAAGTCCTATCCTGAAACAGTGCTGAACAGGGTGCTGGGGACCTGGAAGCCAGTCAGGTTTTACTGGTCACCCTGGATGAGTCCCCGGCCCCGAGGGTCTTGGTCTCCTCCGTATAATAGTAGATTGGGTCTAAATGCCTTCAAGGCAGCTCTCTCTTAGAAACAGAGTACCAGTCCAGGGAGGAATCATTTGAGAGCATCAGCACCGGTTAGTCTGGAGACCCGGTCGGCATTTCTCATGTCTCCTGCACGTTGAGTGGGAAGTGTTACCTGTCTGGAAACAAAGAGACTTGCCTCAGCAGAATTAACTGCTGAGGAAAGTAGATTGTAAAAACAGATGACAGAAAGGAGAAGGAAGGAGGCAGGGCTGTTTAAATGCCACAGGGCAGAAACAAAGGTTCGAAGAGGAGGGAGCTCAACAGTGACTCTGCTGGGGCTGACACAGCCCCTGGAAGGGCCCAGCCCAAAGCCGCAGCCAGGGAAGCAGCAGCCAGCTCTCTCCCCCGCCGGGAGCCCCAGCGCAGAACAGCCAGCAGTGACTTGCCTGTGCTCTCCCGGCTGCCTAGACCCCCTCAGTGGGCAGCACATTATTTCCAAGTTTCCAGAGGCAGGGGCCTTCTTGCCTCATCTCCAACAACCCACTGGGTCTCCTGGACTTGAGGGCATCTAACTGGGATTCTTGGTGAAAGATAATACTTACTAGAAATATCCAAAGGCCGTCCCCCACCCCCAAGCCTTCCTTGTTGCAGCTGAAGTCATGTCACTGAATGAAGCATTTAGGTCTAGTCCCAGGCAAGAACCCCAAAGGGGGGCCTCCTTGGGCCTCCCCTGGCACAAGCTCACCTATACTCTCCACTCCCCCCTCCAGGCCGCCTAGACAAGGGGCATTTCTCCAAAATCAAATGGCCCAGCAGGGTGCTTGACTGGGCCTCCCTACACTAATATTTTGATTTATTTCTGTTTGGTTTTGAAACATTACATGTAGAAAGTGAGCAAATACAGCACCCATAAATGGCTTTATTGTGATGTTAATGAAGCTTGTGTTTTTAGGTCCCAAGCAATTAATCATTTTCTATTATTTTACTTGAAGTGAAAGCGAAAGTCGCTCAGTGGTGTCTGACTCTGCGGCCCCAGGAACTATACGGTACATGGAATTCTCCAGGCAAGAATACTGGAGTGGGTAGCTGTTCCCTTCTCCAGGGGATCTTCCCACCCCAGGGATCGAACCCAGGTCTCCCATTTTGCAGGCAGATTCTTTACCCTCTGAGCCCCCAGGGAAGCCCTTACTTAAAGTGGAACCACTTACTTAAAGTGGGACCCTCCAAATT
Organism: Aepyceros melampus; assembly: GCA_006408695.1. NCBI lineage: Eukaryota > Metazoa > Chordata > Mammalia > Artiodactyla > Bovidae > Aepyceros > Aepyceros melampus. The sequence goes on from SJXQ01009400.1 coordinate 75,164, forward strand.
CTATAAACTTCAATCTTATAAAACCTGGAGTCTGCCTCTGATGGCACCACAATCTCTTCAGAGCTTAGGTCTCCTAAGGTTTTACCTGTCCTGGGTGAGAGCTTCCTCAAGATTCCCTGCAGGGCTGGACTCCACACTCTCTGAACCCTGGTGCCCTGATCCCCAGACTCCAGAGTCCCAGTCTGCAGCTCCAGCTCCTCCTCCTCCAGCATCTCCATCTGCTCTCCCTCTCCATTCACACAACCCACCCCCGCCAGGCCAAGGTGGGACCCCAGGGAGCTGCACTCAGTGGGAACACCCTGCTTCCCACACTCTCAGTCTTTCCGAGGCAAATAAGCCAGACCTGCAAACAATTGTATCAGTAAGTACTTAAGTACCAAAAGGGACAGCAGGCTCACCAAAACTACGACCAGCTCGGTGACTGGTGACTCCAAGGGCTTGGTAAGAGAAGTTCAGGACGTGGATTCCTGCCCCCCGACCCAGACACACCCCTCACCCCCGTCTCCTTGAGTAACTGGCCAGGTGAGAAAACTGACCCCATAGGGAAAACTGAGGCCTGGGCAGAGCTGTCCATCGCTGTGCAGCAAGAGATCCTTCACCCCACGCCCCAGAGGGTCAGGGTCCCTCTTTTTC